>ML808240.1:122553-135559 GCA_009831015.1 Picea engelmannii
GAATCCAATCTCTCTCTAACATCTTTATATTATAAATTATTTATAAATTTTTATCTTATTCATATATACTTTTATATTATAAATTATTTACAACTTTTTATCTTAGTCATATATACTTTTAGTAACACTCTAGATTCAAGAATATTATAACATATTTTTACTTATATCTTTGTATCAAAAAGGCTATTGTCCTATTTTCAAGAAAAACAGAATTTAAAATTGATTTACTAATGTTTACAAAGTGTTGAAGGAAAATCTTCCTGCGGATAGGTAGATATCCTTAAAGAGCTAGATTCTTAACTCTAAGACAGAAAGTGTTTATCATGGTCACTGACTTCCTTTTAGGCCTACACAAACTAATGCATGAAGAGGAAGGAGGAAAGACGTACCTTTTACCGGTGTTTGTCCCTGCACGCTCCGAGTGTTGTCCTTTAGGCTATTTACTAATATCTTGCATATACACAAAGAACTTAAAGATGACTCCAGTGTTGTCCTTTTTCGTAATGGTAGTCTCACGAGGCCGAAAAAAAGATAAATTATCACTCGAAAGACACCCTTTCAAACCTTTTAACGAGTGGGAAAGGAAGCAAGATCACTCGACAATCTTTTCATGTTTAGAGAGTCTGAAAAGAGCTTAAAGGAGACTCCAGGGGGTTCCTTTTTCGTGTATCCATACAGGTCTGAAAAAGAGATAAACTACTTGGATGCATTCTCATATATTTACGAGAACGAGAAATAACAAAGACTAAGCTCGGTATGCCCCCAGCATGAAAGCTAGTGGCTTAACTCCAGAATGATCAGAAAATGCTGGAGACATGCCCTCCAAGCTTCAATTCATTCATCGACTTTGAGGTTGTCACCAATTTCTATAGTAGATGAGAAAAAGGAGAGGGGTGGATGAAAAGAAGGTTCAAGAGAGATGATTGTTTCATTTTTTAATGAGATTGACACAGGAAAAGAACTATGCTCAGGCCTCTGTTTCATTTTTTAACGAACTTGCCACAGAGAAGAGAAACTATGCTCGTAATTGCTTCTTGATCATGGCTTCCAAGAGAAGAACGTTCTGGAAGGATACCATGTCAAGGGACAAAACTCGGTCATGGCCTCCAGGAGATCTTCGCTAGATGGAAGATAATCACTCGAGAAGGAACACATGTCGAGGGTCGCAATAGGAGTAAGGAGATCAAGATCCAATAATCCTACCGAAGAAATCACCATGTCCACTACCGGATCCAAATCGTCAAAAGTTGAAATCATGGGAGATGATGAAAAATCAACACCAGGAGGGGAGATAGAGTGTATATCTTCCCGAATTTCTTCACAAGGGGGAAGAAAAGAGGATCAATGATGGTTATGATCCCGAGGTAACTTGTCAATACGAAGCATTTTCGGAATAGATTCATCCAAAGGAAAAGTTGGGGAAATGTAGTCAATCGCAGATGACAAGGAACTCAACCATGATTACATTGAGGAAATGCCAGGCGCCAATAGATGTTGGTCATCTGACAAGGGAGAATCGGATTGGATAGAAACGTATGACGTTTTGGCTGGACTAAGTGGTACGGTGCCACCTAGTGCATCAAATTCCAACAGACAAGGTACAATCCAAGAGTCAGATGATTCCAAAGATTGATAAGTCACGGTCGAAATCATATCGACGGTGGAAATATGATGTGTAGTCGATGGAAGTGGTGTAGGGAAGGTACCCATGAGGCTAGAATATTTCAGTAAGCCAAAACCAACGCTTTCATATGTGATCTTGTAGTCTCCTAAGAAAGGAATATTGTTGGTAGCGGGAGTGCGAGCATCAGTTGTGCAGAAATCCAACTGATCAGCAGTGACAATTTTGCCCTGATGAGGAAATTGGACACATCGAAAAACGGACGAGGCAACGACAGTCATAGCATAAAACCAACTTCTTCCAAGTAACAAGTTGTAATCGAGGGGAGCATCGACCACCTCGACATCAACAGTAACAGTTTTACCACCCAATTTGATGGGCAGGGACTGTAAAATCCCATGGGGATGAAAACCTCGCCCATCGAAGGCACGTAACATCGTTGGGGATTTATTGAGTGCTATTGATTTTAAACCTTTCCAACACGCCAAAGACATGACACAAGTCGAGGCTCCCTCATCCAGAATAGTTCGGTGGATTTGTTGATTGTGAACGACAACATCAACTTGGAAAGCAAGTTGGTGGGAGAGTCGAGACGCATAATTGTCCAGGTTAAACATGATATGGTTGGATGACTCAGGATCAACAGTGCCAAGAGTGGCTAAGAGCGTTCTACATTGACTGGGGCAGTGTTGTATAACTTCTAACGTAGACATACCACATGGTGCTTGAGCCAAATCTTCAACAATGTTGTAGTTCTAGGCAGCACGTGAACTAGGATTAAAGGTGGCTTTCTAGATAGTGCTCTTAGGAGGGTGTAAGATAGATTCAAACGTATGTTTCTCAATCTGGAGTGGTTCAGACAAAGGATTAACAGATGGAATACTAACGGAGGAGGATGATGGATCCAGTAAAGTACCGGTACCGTTAGTGTATTTTCCTTTGTCAGGGTTACCCGGTGGGTCGTATGTCTTAGAGAGAGTGGTCAAATTGATCCCATTGAACATATAAATATGTGCACTTGACGAGGCCTCATCATTAGGATCGCTAGAACTGCCCCCAGGAAAGGGGGGTTGAGAAACCATGGATTGTTTCTATGGAAAAGGTTGAGTAAGCACAGTGGGTTGTGACTTCCCTTGGAAAATTTTGGCCACTTCATTGCAAAGTGGACAATCTCGAGTGTAGTGATCATCACCACAAATGATACACGGGAATTTCAATTTTCGTTGTGGTTTCTTTTCGATAGCAGGTGTTTGATTTTTGGGTTGTTCATTATTATTTTTTGATTTATTCTTTGTCTTCTTCTTACCTACGGATTTTTGTGAAGGGGCAGATTGAACTGCATTCACCTCAGAGATCTGAGTTTGGGGAGAGGTAGAGGAGGGTGTAGTCGATTTGGAAAAAGATTGAGTTTTGATGGAACCGATAACACCATCCGCATGATATGAGGATGATGGCTTAGAAGGATTGGTATTAGCTCGAGCAGCATTCGAAAGAAAATCATACAAAGTACCAGATTGGGAATAAACCAAATCTAAGTACTGAGCCCGAGCGATGGCTTGTTCCTCTGTGACCGCACCACCCATACCGACATCGCGAGCGATTGGGGGTAACAATGATTTAGTAAACCATTCTGCCTATAGCATGTTAGGAATGACTGCCTTGATCATCCTTCGTCGCCGCCTCCACTCATGAATATGGTCAGAGATATGCACGGAGTTAGTTTGACAAAGGGAGGGAAAGAGTTCAGTACCCGTCTCGTAGCGAATAGGCAGTTGAAAGTGCGTGAGAAAAGACATGGCAAGGGAATTGAAATCATGAAAAGAAGCACGTGGTAGTTCAATATACCACTTTTATGTTGAACCGGTAAGTGTTCGTTGGAAAAGACGCAAACGTATAGAATCATCCATGAGGGAGTTTGATGAACACCACAAATGGAAAGTCATCACATGGTTGTTTGGATCTTCGTCAGGGTTTCCGTCAAATTTTGGAATATCAGAAGGAAGTTTAGCTGGAATGATTGGCCAAACCGGTGAATGAGAAATAGGATCATTAGTTAACCGAGACAAGTCTGGGAGATCCATATTCGCAAGGAAAGGTAGTTGTTGGTTAATGTGTGAATGATACTGGTGCGGCATAAGAACACCAGTAGGACCATAGACTGGGTTAGGTGGATAGTTGTAACCAGTAGGTCCTCCTACATATGATTGTTGTTGGCCGGAATAAACAGGATTTGATGATGGATGAGAAACATTGGCATAACCCGGTGGGTTCTGAACATTATAGGCCAGGTGATTTATTTTGCCATGAGGAGGATAAACATTTTGTCCTTGAGAATGGTAAGGAGTAGGCCCCGGAGGCGGATACACATTAGACCCATGAGGAG
This sequence comes from Picea engelmannii, assembly GCA_009831015.1. Taxonomy (NCBI): domain Eukaryota; kingdom Viridiplantae; phylum Streptophyta; class Pinopsida; order Pinales; family Pinaceae; genus Picea; species Picea engelmannii. Next base: position 126,558 of record ML808240.1, read on the forward strand.
GATAAGACTGTGGTCCCGGAGAAATCCAGGTGGTATTTGGGATGCCGACTAGATAAGATTGTGCGTAAGATGTTCCGGAAGGAACAGAATTGGATACTCCTCCTAGTGGGTTATTATACGAGTTCCCCCCAATGTGAGGTTGAGTAAAAGTGCCTCCTGAAAATACTCCCCAGGATTGTGAAGGGTTTCCAGCAAACGAGGGTTGCCCCCCTGCCAACGGTGGATTTATGACCGGGGTATGACTGGCAAATGGAGGTTTCCCTCCAGGAGGAGCATGAAAAGGGGGTTGTCCCCCAGGAGGGGTAGGCTCGCCATGGAAAGGTAGTCCTCCAGGAGGAAAAGGTTCATTGTATGGTGGTTTCCCTCCGGTCGGTTGTGTTTGGCCAGCAGGGGTCTGCGTTCTCGGGTGAGAATATGTCCCAGCAGGATCGTGTGGAACATATGGAGCTGTAGAGTAAAAGCTTGTAGAAGCGGGGGTAGAGATTGAAGTGCTTTGGAGATGAGTAGAGGTGATGATTCCAGCATTAGGATGGACTTGTACTGATGTAACAATAGGGTTAATAACCTGATCGACTGGGTGATTCATCGTTTGACCGGATGGTCCTGTTTCACTAGGAGGGTCATGAGGATGAAAGGGTTGTCGAAAGGATTCAAAATGTTCATAGAGTTCGTGTCCCGATGAAGTCCTCCATACAGACCGAGCAGGTGTGGGATTGGTTTCTACTACGGTGCTAGGACGAACAGGAGTCCTATACTCATCACCAAATATTGGTTCTGTGGATCCCATATATGTTTCGGTAAAGATCCTCTCTGGTAATCATGGGATCTCTTCGTCTATGACGTTGCTAAGGGAATCTAAACGAACCAAAAGTGGTTCGAGAGGATTTACGAACATAGATGTAGTGGGACCTTCAACTGTGACCAAAGTGCCTTCTGAGTTATCTAATGGAGGAGCAATAGCACTTCCAACATCGGATTGATTTTCTACCTCTCTACGGTAGTTGTCTTCTGGAGGGTTAGCAGGTAAGGGTTGATAGCCTTCCGGAGGCATCCCTTGCATCCTACGTGATCGACAAAGACCTTTATCATCTGCGGGCTCAATTGTGGAGAATAACAGAACACACTAAAAATCTAGGGCCAACTAACAAACAGAAACAACATACGCTAATAAAATCTAGGAATCAACCAAGCAAATAAAACTTATTTCGATGATCATACTAGTTGGTGATGAAATCCAACGTCAGGTGATCAAGTCGAGAAGGGGCTAGGATATGGTGGAACAGTTACAATGGTGACCTGCTTAACGGACTTTCACCTTGGTGCAAGCTTCCACGTAGTAATTGTGGATTTACCCTCCAAGGAGCCCGAGTGAGTTTCACCAATGTATGTTCCAGGTATAGTGAGACTTCCTTCACCGTCACCTTATGTAAGTACCTAAAGATTATGGCAACTAAAGACACCAATTCGCAGTGAGTCCCTGGGCGAGTACAGTCGACAGTCCGATCTGAAACGTATGGGCAGGATAACAAGTCTGAAATCAACTCGAGAGGCTCCCACACATAATCGTGGGTATACCTCCAAGTGACCCCCAATATACGATTCGACCACTACAAACAGTTGAACCACAGAGGGATAATCTCTGTAATTTGCCCGAATGCGACCTCATGCGTAACCCCTGTGTGAGAGGGGCATCCCAGAAAACCAATACGACAATTGGATTTGACTCTCCCTAGCTCAGGATGCTAATGTTTGTTTTGAAAACTTTGGAGATTTGTACTCACAGCCTAATCCAAAGTGCTAACCCTAGTCTACTGTTGGTGGAAGATCCTAAAAACAAAAATGTTCTAGATAATTTTTAATTAGCGTTTGTTTTACAATTGTTCTTTACTCAAAGGGTGCATGAAAGTGAAACTGGTGAGATGAGGACTCAATTCCCAAAAAAATGCATGAAAGATGATAAGCAATCGTTTGAACACCTATTTAAGGGAAAGAGAAAGAGTCGTTTTCACTATCAAACACTAATATGAAATTTCCTCAATCAATCAGTTCTCGATCGAATTCAATGCAATGCTAAAACATTTTCAAAAACACCTTCTAATATGCAAACCAATCACTAATATGTGTCTTTGTAATTTGTATGTGAATGATGATTAATTCAATGCAAAAAACTTATCCTACCAACTACCCTTTCAGATCAAGGAGATTCAGACAAGTATGATCAGATTTCACACACACGACACACACCCTCTTGCTGTGATTGAAACAAGAAGCAAACAGAAAACAAAAGATAACAAAGCAAAATCAAACAATTCACACAAAAATGAGGTGTTTGAAGAACAATGACCTCAAAGAACCAAATAAGATGATTCACAGATTGTTGGTGCCCTTCACCAGAGTTCCTGCTCAGTCGAAAAGGAGAGAAGAAAGCAGTGGATTGATTTCAAACTCTCAACAAACAAAAAAAATCAAAATGAAGAAGAAGGCCTCAAAATATGACCAGAAAAGCGCTTATTCCTCATAAGGAAGGATGTCAAAGTTCAAAAGGAAGAAGCATTGAACCACAAAGAATCTCAGCAAGTGAAAAAACAGGGTCTGGACCTCAAAAAATGCAATTTTGTAAGGTATTTTTGCAAAGGAGAGGTTGGCGCTCGGGTGTAAGGACCACTAGAGAATTATAAATCTCTATCTGATACCTTTAGGGAGTGTTGGCACTGGGCTAACATGGGTAAGGGGGCGCCAGGCTTCAAAAACTCAGAAAAAGGTCAAAAAAACCAAAAACTTGATCAATTTTTTTGTCAATCGGGACGCATGTGATGGATTAAGGATTCAATCAACAAGTGCAATCATATATACGGGGTGAAAAAATCCTAAAAACAACAAAGGGTAATACAAGTTCTATGAGGAAAAACAAAACTAAGAAAGTTCTGATTCTTCCCCAGTGGAGTCGCCAGTTTCTGTTGAAGGAAAATCTTCCTGCGGACTGGTAGATCTCCTCAAAGAGCTAGACTCTTAACTCTAAGATAGAAAGTGCTTATCATGGTCACTGACTTCCTTTTAGGCCTACACAAACTAATGCATGAAGAGGAAGGAGGAAAGACATACCTTTTACCGGTGTTTGTCCCTGCACGCTCTGAGTTGAACTTCAATCTTGAGCTCCTCGATAAGCCCTGTAGACAAACAAAGTACAACCACTTCCTATTCTATCGAGATTAGTTCAAAGCAGACCTATCTACTTAGAGACAAATTCATTAATGTCAAACACAAATTAGAAATAAATAGGCCAAGCATATTACATTAATGAGGACAAAACGTTACTTACAGCCATACATGGAATGTAGCAGTTTCGTCAAGTTCTCCTTGCCTAACCCTTGCTCAAAAGCTCCATGATTGGAATGATGATAGCTTTGTTGATTAGCCTCCACTTCACTATGTGTTTCCTATGAGATCATAGGTTGCATGCTTCTCATCCCTTCTCCAAATATCACTTATGAGATCATAAGTTTGGTATGATTCTCCATCCAGGTCCCCTTTTCACCATGAGAAAGCCTACTTATATAGCCTTTGAGAGGCTCAACCACTTGAGATATCATTGAGGTGAGTTGAGGATTTTCCTCCTTCAGTTATGAATCTTCCCTAAGATCATGACTTGAATAGGGATTCGAATCCAACTTCCTTCCAATATTGAAAAGATATTTCCCCCATTCTTCTCAACAAACCAATTGTTGCCCAGTGTAACACCATGTTTCCCCCAGATTGTAAATATAACTGGACTGGACAAGGACTATGGAAAAATCATAAGTATGAATATGTGATGTAAATGGACCTGCAGGAAGAGGTCAATGAATGTGAATAATATTTTGAATTGATTGCAGGACTGCTGAGCGGGGATGTGCAGAAAAAAGACCATGATGGTGGTGGAAGGCTCCTGAAAAGGTGGCGTTAACTTCCACCCTGAATGAATATCGTATTTGGACTCCACTGGCCCGGAGAACCGAAAGCGGCTCATTGGCCCCCAAATTTAATGTCTCGCAGGCTGGTAGGCGGGCGGCTTGATGAGGGATGGGATGGTGAACCGCCCATCCGTAGAGTCATCAGGCCTGATTGGGGCGAGGGTAATCGTGCCACACGCAACCTCGCGAGAGGATAAGGCGTATGGAAGAAGGGATGGAAGGGGGCAGACGCAAGGGGAACTCTGGCAAATTTTTTTACACAGAGTGAGTGATAGCAGAGAGGAAGGATTGCAACCTTCGCTCCTGGTCACTGGCAGATGAAGAGACGTAGTCTCAGAACATCGTGGTCTCAGCTCGGGGGTGGCTAGTGGTAAATCCGTTGGGATTCGTTGAGCCTACGGTTGGGTGGAAACGAGCACCCCTCTCATCAGTTACACCCATTTCTGAAGTCATTTCTGATAAGTGTTTTATATATATTACATCTTGAAATTCATAGACTGGTATATTTATATATATATGCTCATAAAACTGTCAAATTATGAATGATTTCTGTGTAAAAATGTTTGTGCAGTGTGTGATGGAAATGAATAGGTATATGCTCATAACAGAGGAAACCACGCATGATGTGCGTGGATAAAGTAATGGTATTTTGCCTAGGTTGAACTAAGTTAGGTTCCCAACCCGTTCTCAGGAAGTTGCTTTCCCTTATCTGTCTCAGGGATACCCGGTACATATCTCTTCACAGAGATTTCCTCCTTAGAAAGGTTCACAAAGAACCCAAAAAAAAGGGGACTTGAATGCACAAGTCCTAACAACCCTGTATAAAGAGGAACGACCCTCTTAAATCCCACAATAGCATTGAAGGGACAAGTACTAATCAACGGACGAGATCTTGTCGGAGATTCTGTGGTCATTCACAATCGATTAAACCGAAGGAATGAACGAGGGCATTAATGGAAGGATTAATGGAAGGATTAAACCGAAGCAAAATCTGACTCAGATAAAACAAAATCTGAAGGTCGCTCAGAACCGACAGAAAATTTATGCTGATCAAAAGACAACTCCAAGAGAGTTCCAAACAAGAGATCATGTATATCTCAGAATTAAGACCAGAAGGAGTTCCCTAAAAATGGGAGCTTGTGCCAAATTGACACCCCAGTATTGTGGACCATTTGAGGTTCTAGACAGAGTGGGACCTATAGCCTATCGGCTAGCACTTCCTCCCACAGTAAAAGCACATAATGTTTTCCATGTTTCATTATTGAAGAAATATGTACATGATGCTAATCATATAATTGACTGGTCTGTGATCCAGGTGGAACCGGAGGGAGAATTCCTACCAGAACCCCAATGCATATTGGACAGAAGGGAAACCCGACTCCGGAACGGAACCATTGCACAGGTCAAGGTGCAGTGGAAACATTTTGGCACAGATGAGGCTACATGGGAAATGGAGGATGCCATGAGACAGGCATATTCGATTTTGTTTACTTCTGTACATGTAATTCATGTTAGTAGCTAATAACATCGAGGACGATGTTCCTTTTTAAGGGGGAGGGAATTGTAACACCCTGTTTCCCCTAGATTGTAAATATAACTGGACTGGCCAAGGACTATGGCAAACTCATAAGTATGAATATGTGATGTAAATGGACCTGCAGGAAGAGGTCAATGAATGTGAATAATATTTTGAATTGATTGTAGGACTGTTGAGCGGGGATGTGCAGAAAAGAGACCACGATGGTCGTGGAAGGCTCCTGAAAAAGTGGCGTTAACTTCCACCCTGAATGAATACCGTATTTGGACTCCACTGGCCCGGAGAACCGAAAGTGGCTCGCTGGCCCCCAAATTTAATGTCTCGCAGACTGGTAGGCGGGCAGCTTGATGAGGGATGGGATGGTGAACCGCCCATCCGTAGAGCCGTCAGGCCTGATCGACATGAGGGTAATCGTGCCACACGCAACCTTGCAAGAGGATAAGGCATATGGCAGAAGGGATGGAAGGAGGCAGACGCGAGGGGAACTCTAGCAATTTTTTTTACACAGAGTGAGTGATAGCAGAGAGGAAGGATTGCAACCTTCGCTCCTGGTCACTGGCAGACGAAGAGACGCAGTCTCAGAACATCGTGGTCTTGGCTCGGGGGTGGCTAGTGGTAAATCCGTTGGGAGTCGCTGAGCCTACGGTTGGGTGGAAACGAGCACCCCTCTCAACAATTACACCCATTTCTGAAGTCATTTCTGATAAGTGTTTTATATATTACATCTTGAAATTCATAGACTGGTATATATATATATATATATATATATATATGCTTATAGAACTGTCAAAGTATGAAAGATTTATGTGTAAAAATGTTTGTGCAGTGTGTGATGGAAATGAATAGGTATATGCTCATAACAGAGGAAACCACGCATGATGTGTGTGGATAAAGCAATGGTATTTTGCCTAGATTGAACTAAGTTAGGTTCCCAGCCCATTCTCGGGAAGTTGCTTTCCCTTATCTGTCTCAGGGATACCCGGTACAGATCTCTTCACAGAGATTTCCTCCTTAGAAAGGTTCACAAAGAACCCAAAAAAAGGGGGGACTTGAACGCACAAGTCGTAACAACCCTGTATAAAGAGAAACGACCCTCTTAAATCCCGCAGTAGCAGCGTAGGGACAAGTACTGATCAACGAACGAGATCTTGTCGGAGAGTCTGCGGTCATTCACGATCGATTAAACCGAAGGAATGAACGAGGGCGTTCATTGCCTTAACCCTTTTTCCTCTATCTTCGTGAATAGCTAGGAGATCTGAGTCGTAGACCCCCAGGCTCCATGAGAATATCTGAACCGTTGGTTTTTCCACGTCCAAAGGGCAGTAGGAAAGGGCGCGACATCGGGACCGATCTGAACCGTCAGATCTTAGCTAGGAAACCCGACAGTTGTTAGATCTATAGGGAGATAGACGAGGGTTAAGCCTCGTGAAGAAGTCCAAAAGTTGGACGCTCCAAGTCGTGAGTGGCGAAGCTACAAGAGGATCAGAGCCGTCCATCCGAGGAGGACAGGTGGCAGAGATCCAGGGATCTCGTGAGCTCGGAGGTTCGCAGGGTAGAAGTCCAAAAGTTGGACGCTCCAAGTTGCGAGTGGCGAAGCTACGAGAGGATCAAGCCGTCCATCTGAGGAGGAAAGGTGGCAGAGATCCAGGGATCTCGTGAGCTCGAAGATTCGCGGGGTAGAAGTCCAAAAGTTGGACGCTCCAAGTCACGAGTGGTGAAGCCACGAGAGGATCAGAGTCGTCCATCCGAGGAGGACAGGTGGTAGAGATCCAGGGATCTCGTGAGCTCGGAGGTTCGTGGGGTAGAAGTCCAAATGTTGGACACTCCAAGTCGCGAGTGGCGAAGCCACGAGAGGATCAGAGTCGTCCATCTGAGGAGGAAAGGTGGCAGAGATCCAGGGATCTCGTGAGCTCGAAGGTTCGCGGGGTAGAAGTCCAAAAGTTGGACGCTCCAAGTCGCGAGTGGCGAAGCCACGAGAGGATCAGAGCCGTCCATCCGAGGAGGACAGATGGTAGAGATCCAGAGATCTCGTGAACTCAGAGGTCCGCAGGGTAAGGGTCCAAGCATTGAGTACTCCAAGTCATGAGACGCGAGGAGCGAGAAAGAAGGGTAGTCGTTGGATCTAGGTCGCAGGAGAACCGTCGGATCCACACGTAGGATCGTGAATCGGGGTTTCGTAGGTTGAAGCCCTTGATCTTGGCAACAAAAACTGTGAAGTCGCGAAGCACGATATTCTGACGGGATCAAAACCGCCTATTAATTGGGACACGTGTCAGGAGATCCCGAGAAGTCAGAGAATCGAAGTTTTCGAAGACGTGAACCTCTTACATGTTGGAATCGCGATCTGCGATATCCCGGCAAGATCAGGACTATCCATTGGCAGAGGACACGTGGCGGAGATCAAGCGTCATCGGCGTTGGTGCATCTGGAAATCGGCATTCCCAGGGACAAGAGGACGGGGAAGTCCCAGGCGAAAACCCTGACATAATCTGAGCCGCCCGTTCAGAGGGACAGGTGTCAAGGATCCAGTGAGAGTCGAAAAAATCAGAAAATCGTGAATTTCGTGGGCGTATGTACATCGACACTAGAAACCCCGTAGCCCTGATGGGAGTATGACCATGGTCATAAAGAGGAGGTCATGCAAACTAATAACTTAGCCTAGAAGGCTAACGGCCATTTAAGCGCATCGGGATTGTTGGGAACAGAAATCCCAACGGAAAGGGACAAAAGACCACGGTTATGTACAGAGAGCCGGGTAGGTAAATAGAAGACCTGCGACTCGGGGATTGGCATTTTGCTGCTACATGCTCCGGGGATTCTCGCTATTGAGAAATCAACCAAAAATTTTGAATTATGGTAGTGGATATGTTACACCTAGAATAGGTAGTGCTCCCTCAAAAGGGCCATCAGAGCGTTATAGCGCTCCATGGCCATGTATAGGGGGCGCCAGCACTCCCAAAAGCAATAGCGCTCCTCCAAAAGGGTTGTTAAGTGTTATAACGCTCCCTAACACTCTATAGAGGAGCGCCAACACTCCTGAGAGACGTATAGGGGAGCGCTCTCCTCTAAAAACCCAGATTCAATGGTTCTTTCAAATGGCAAGAGGTACATAACTCCAGTTAGCCATTCCTCTTCTTCCAAATCAAGTGTTTGAGGTGTTTCAAGTGTCTTTTTGATGTCGTTATAAGTATGACATAGGCATCATGGCAGTATGTTTTTCTTGACACTTGCGACACTTGTAATGACGACACTTGTGACACTATCGAAGTGAGTAATTTTGATGTGTAACACAAAGATTTACTAATTTTTACAAAGATGCAAGATATGAAAAAGAAATGTGTTTTAAATGTCCTTATTATAAGGTAAAGAAAGTAGTAGCACAATATAGGAATATCTTTCTTCATGTTCATGACTCTTGTTTCCTCTTAAGAGGTCACAAGTTCAAATCCAGAGAGGGGTAGGGTATCTATACTTCTGTAGACTTTACCAGTCAGTGAAATCGCTGAGCAGAGGAG
>ML808241.1:11204-85873 GCA_009831015.1 Picea engelmannii
TGAAATTTGAAAACATATCACAACAAGTAGCAGGAGAAGCAGTGGTGACTCAATCATATGTAGGATTTGGAAAGGAAACAAAGGTAGTGGTAGAAGAGGATGAATCTACAGTTTCAACAGTACATAAAGTATTGGAAAATTTAAATATCAATAATAATATAGTGGTTAAACTATCACCTAGTGGGGAAACATCACATGTTCCTATATCCTATCAATTATTTTTCTGAAATATGGTAGATGAAGAAGGGAATGAAAACAATGAGACAAAGACATTTGGATTTTTGATACTTGACATTACCAGAAATGTTACCATGAAGAATATTTTATTATCATCATTGTCTCACTTTAATGATTTCATAAAAATACCCTTATTCATTTCTATTTGAGTTTGATATATTATGTAGAAGTTATAATTATATAGACAATGATAAAAAATTAAAACTATTTTTAGCCACACTAAAAGACAAGGCACTAAGATGGTTCATGAGTTTAGGGGAACATAGTATTTTGTCCTCGGATGACATGGAGGAAACATTTCTCCACACGTATCAAGATTATTATAGACCCATAGATGCTAGGAATGAAATATTCAAAATGCAACAATCTGAGGAGGAAATCCTACAATATTACTTGGAAAGGTTCTTCTATAACTACCAAAAGACCAAACAATTTTCCCTTGGCACAACCACAGTTAGGACTATTTTTCTAAAAGGTGTAATGGATGATTGTATATAAGTATAAAACCTCATGATATCTTGGGATGTATAGAAAAAACCATTTGATGAGATTTCTGAGTATTGTAAAAGTTGCTCCTGTAGTCAAGACAAAACTGGGAAACGTTTAAGAGACACTGTAACTAGAATTTCCAAACCTTCCACAGGAGGTGTTAGAAGAATGGAACTAGGAAATATGATAGATAATTTAAAAAAGGATATCATAAATGAAATCAACACCCAATTGGATACCCTCAAAATTTTTCTTTGGCTATTTTTTGTCCTTGGTGTATGAAGAGACATCCTGAGAAGGAGTGCCCTGCTAATGTCATAGAAGTTTGTGGATTTTGTATGGAGGATAATCTTGCTCAGAGGTTTCGTTCACTTCCTGGACTTTAGATTATCCATAAGGGAGGATTGGAACCCAAAGACACATCATATTCCCCTAGTATACTATGGAGACAACAAAACCCTAACATGTTCCCAGATCCCTCCATGCAATATCCATAACAACAATGGGTCCCTCCGATGCCTTATTCCCAGTAGACACCTCAAAAACCCCAATTCCTTCCTTGGAAACATGGATGGAGAGGGACTTCCTATGGAAATGTCCCTTTGCGGCCATTACATACACCCTCTTATCCTACATACCCAAAGTAGCATTCTAACATCTCTCTGCTTTTCCCAGGATTTAATCCACCCTCACTACCCCCACCTCCTCAACTAGAACAACAACTTACATTACCTATGAATTCGAACCAACAACAACAAGTGCAAGTACCACTTAATACAAACCCTCATTGTCCTACCCCAATTCCTACATAGCCCATTGCAAACCCTAATAATATATCTACTCAACCTATACATAATATTAAATTGCAGACTTTTCCAACTTATGTAAATACCAGGACTCCATTAAATCAAATTCAATTAAGATCTGAGAGGGAATTAAATAAAACAATCCCCATGGTGATCATAAGTGAAGAAAAATCATAAAATCAACCATATGAAGAATAAAAGATGCTTGTTTTAGAGGAAATTCCTCTTTCCATGCCACTCAGTTCTACCTCGCAACCTAAACCACCTCAGGAAATTAACCATCCAGCCTATCCAGGGAGGCTTCTTATAAAGAATCATTAGGTTCCTTTGGGACATGATTTAGAAGTTGAATTAACAAACATATGTGTAAATATTCCCTTGCTACAATCTATTAAGGATATTCCAATTTATGATAAAATTATAAGGGACCTTTGCATCAAAAATCATGGAAGAAAAATGAAAGAACCTCCTGTCATACATCTAGTTGGACAATTTTCAGAAATCATATCAGAAATTGCATCCAAATATAATGATCCAGGGAATCCAGCTGTAACCATACAAATCAATGGAATTTCCTTACCAAACATGCTTGTTGATCTAGGAGAAGAAATAAATATTATGCCTATGAAAACCATGCAAAATATGAAACTAAATCACTTGATGCCAACCCAAACCCTATTGGAATTAGAAGATAAATCATTCATAGACCAACTCAAAGTTTGGATAATGTAATAGTCACCCTAGCTTCCTGGGAGTATCATGTATACATTTTTGTGATTCATCCAAAATATACTTAAACTAGGCATCTAGTTATACTTTTCCTACCATAGTTGGCCATCGTGGATGCATTCATTATTTGTCGGTCCGAAGAGATGACAATTTCCAATGTGTCTCAAAGTCAAAAACTTATTCTCTTTCCTCTTTCCCAACCAGATATGAAATCTCCTTCGTGGTTAGAAAACCCATATGGGGAGGAGGAATGTGATAAAACCTTGTTAACAATTGAAAAAATAAGGGGTTATCAAGAACAAATGGAAGACCAAGTATCAAACCAATTTTTAGCTGTGACATAATGCATCAAATATACATAACCTTTTCAGGAATGCACACACATTTTCAGTTCTGAATTTCAAGAAATTTGTCATTTTTTCACCGTCACATTGTTTATAATTTTAGAAATAAATAAGGTAGGGAGTCACCTATTCAATCCATTGAAATCATCCCTGGAAAGTGTCTATACATCAACTCTATCTTGGAAACTAAACAAAAAAAAAAAATTGATTCAAATGATTAAGGGACAATTCAGTTATTTTGCATGGGACTACTCCGACATGAAAGGGATTCACCCAGATAGTTGTATGCACCATATTTATACCAATGAACAAATCATACCTGTTAGGCAACTTCAAATAATGATGAATCCAACCTTGAATGATATAGTGAAAGAATATCTCCAAAATCTTGTGCATGTGAATTTTGTTTATCCCATCTCAGATAGTAAGTGGGTATGCCCGCTAGTAATTGTTCCTAAGAAGAATAGAAAGTGGAGGATTTGTGTGGAATTTAGAGAGATGAATAAGGCTACCTTCAAGGACTATTTTACCTTACCTTTCATAGATCAAGTTTTAGACACCTTGTCCCAAAAGAGATACTTTTCCTTTATGGATGGGTTCCATGGTTACAATGAGATCCAAATTGCACTAGAGGATCAAGAGAAGACCACATTTACTTTCCCCTGGTGTAATTATTCTTATAGGGTCATTCCCTTTAGTTTATGTAATTCCCATGCCCCCTTTCAAAGGGTTTCCCTAGCCATGTTTTCTGATTTGACCCATGACTATGTGGAATTCTATATGGATAAATTCACAGTATATGGGGACAATTTCCAACAAGCCTTATACAACCTATAGAAAGTATTCATCATGTGTATAGAAACCAACCTTTCCCTCAACCATGAAAAATCTATAATGATGCTCTCCGAGGGGATTGTGTTAGGACATCATATTTCTAGCATTGGGATATAGGTCAATCCTACTAAAATTGAAATTATTTCTCAAATTAGAACCCCTAGTTCGCAGAAAGAGGTTAGAAGCTTCTTATGAAATGTTGGATATTATAAAATATTCATTGATAATTTTAAAAGACTGGCTTCCACAATGTTTAAAACGTTAGCCAATGATGTTGAATTCCATTGGGATTCTCAATGTCAAATTGATTTTGAGATGTTTAAAAAAAAACTTTCAACTACTCTTATTTTGAGAGGGACAAATTGGTCCCTTCCTTTCCATATTTGTACTGATGCATGAGATATATCTCTAGGGAATGTTTTGTGCCAAAGAGAAAATCAAGTCCCATATCCTATCTATTTTTTCAGTAAAAACCTTTATCCAAATGAGCTAAACTACACAATGAATGAAAATGAATTCTTAGCAGTGGTTTATGCCATCGACAAATTTAAAAATTATATAACTGGATATGAACTCTTCGTACACACTGATCACTCATCTATTAGGTTTCTAATGAATAAACATGTTACAAATGCTTGAGTGACCAAGTGTATTTTACAACTACAAGAATTCAATATTACTAACTTGGATAGGCCCGAGAGAGAAAATCTTGTTGCTGATTTTCTGTCTAGACTTATTCATACAGGTAATGATGCACCATTTGATGATAATTTTCCTGATGAAAAATTGTTTTCTATTTCTACTTATAATTCCTGGTTTGCATATATACCCAATTATTTAGTAACAAGAAAATTACCTCTAAAGTTGTTCGCATGAGAGAAGCAGAGAATTATGCAATTATGTGCTAATTAGATGTGGAATGATGATTGTTTGTACTAAACTGGGCCTGACTTGATGATCTGAATATGTGTGCGGGAAGATGAGATGCATGACATTATAAGATCCTACCATAATGAGCCATGTTGTGGGAATTTTTTTGGTTAATGAACAACATATAAAATATTGTAATCAAGCTATTACCAACACTAGTACATTTGGGTCATTTTTCGATGGCATGTTCATAGCAATTGTGAAATTATATTTGTGGGAGAACGATAAACATTGGACCTCCTCAAACATCATTTCACATGACGTTGTTTTACTGACGTCACACATATTGTCGCTTGTGCAATGTTTCTACTAGACACATGTCATCTCTACTTTCACTGTCCAAGCCCACTCTGGACGTCGCAACCATGGCATCAAAACCTCTCACCTACATCACCATAGGTTGTTGCAAAATAGACGTCCATTGAGTTAGACATGTGACATCATGGGACCCACAGTGGACATCGCAAGACCGATGAGGGGTCTATATCTTTGACGTTTACGCTATATCAACGATGGGAGGGACGTTGCACAATATGTCAGAAGAGGAACGTTAGAATAGCGACGAGGGTTTTATATCTCCAAAATTTACACTATATCATTGATGGGAGGGACGTCGAAAGACTGGTGAACTGTTGGTATTTAAAAAAAATTAAAAAATAAACAAAACATAGGATAAGAGGATAAGAATAATCTTGGTGTCATGGAATTGGAATTGTTATTGATCCAGTTTGATGTATGGTTTATTTATGCTCTTCAATTTGCTCTTCATGTCATTGTAGATTCTTCTTGTTGTCATTCTCTTATAAAGTCTTAGTAATGAATTCATTCATCTAGGAGTAAATCAATGTGACGAGGCTTTCCCTTTTGCTTTATTTTTTTAGGGATTATCCGATTTCATCAAAATTGGAGGGTGATGGCTTGAGAAACAAGGTGGATGGACTTGTATATACAAGTAGCACCAAGCAGTAGTATTGAATCCTTATATCCCTGATGGATCGAGGGAGAGGCAAAGGCCGGTGTCGGAGGAAAAGGGTGTTATTGATCATGAGGACCCCAATATAGGGCATGATTTTTATGATATGTAGTTATTTGTTGTAGCATGATCGTTTTAGGACTCTAGAGGCCAATTAAAGCCTCAATGTTTATGTATTTTGTTGCAGACATGTATTGCACTTGGTGCTATTTTGTCATATTCACCCTTGCATGGTATATACATGAGAAAAAATTGCATATTTTGGGTCTATTGAACGATATTTACATTTATGTATATGAATACAAGAAATTCATCAAAATTTGAAAATTTATTTGTTTTGGTCCACTAATTTTGTTTTTGGTTTTATTCTTGGCTCGGTTTTTTTGGGATTGACCAGTTCGGTTCTTGTTTTTTGGTCAACAGGTTCAGTGTCAATTCTCATTATAACAACATATATTTCTACCAATAATTATAAATAATTATAAAGAATAAATTAATAAATGTCAAAATCATAAATTATCTAGCGCTTGCCCTTCTACTTCCATGTGTTCCAACACTAGTGCATCATAAATGTCAAATCCAATGGAAACACTCAGAAAATATATTGCAAATGTGATTTTTTAGCTCCAAGTAATGCCAAACAACAAAGGGTTGCCTTGCACCAACTAACAATGAATAGAAAATGGTGAAAATGATTTTATTTATGGTTTGCATAGGTTTCAATATAAAGAAGAGGGTAGGTGGACCAACTAGGAAAGGGTGGGAGTGATTAGGTTTTTTTCTTTTTGTCATTTCACAAACCAACACTTTGGTGATGTGTAGAGATTCCTCACTCCAGGAGGTAAATCCATGTGTCCAAGAAAGTAGGAATGTGAAAGAGGACTTAACCCGCTACATCTCCAGCATACCTTGCCAAATCAAGTATGGCCTATATGTACACAATATGTACCCCATGTCTCCAATACATTGTCCTTATCCAAGACATGTCAATAACATGTGAGCACAAGTCTCATGTAACAATGTTATGTATACTACTTGTATTCTAAATAAATATTCAATATTTGACTCTACCAATGTTGAAAATGGTGTAGGTTTCACTTTCATCCTTGACCGATCTTATATTGTAATCATTACTATATTTCTAGGTTTTTCTAATCCCAACCTTGTATATGTAGACTCAAACCCAATTGGGGAAATTTTCCTACCTCTTGAGTTGGATATTTATAGACCCGCTCTCATTTGTAATTTAACTCAAGTAATTCCTATTCATATTTTATCAAATTTATTCTTTGCACTATATCTTGTGATTCTCAACAACCAAACATGACTCTAGAACATATAACAATAAAGAGAGGATAAGCACACATGAATAACAATGTATGCATGATTGTTTTCCATTTCAATTGAACAAGTGTTTGAATAAAAGGTTTTTTGACATTAAATTTTAGTCCACCCTGTGCATTTCCTCTTCATCGTGGCTCATTGCTAGTCACAATTTTCAAAAACTTGGAGTGATTCACCATTGTCAAATTTTAAAATAAGAAACTACACCCAATATCTTAATTTGCAGAGAGGGAGAAAATAGTTGCATTCAAGATTTTGCAAGTAATAAACCATTTTCTAGATGAAAAGCAATCTATCCAATCTCTTTGAGACAAAAGATAAATCAAAAGGTTGAGTTACTCTAAAATTACAATTAACATTCTTTATTCTTTAATCAATATTATTGAATAGTCTATGAAATTGGATATGCATAAGAAAATCTTACCTCCTCAATTAAATATTTGATTTTGGATGCATTTTCTTTAGTTGTTTCTTTATCTTTTCTATTATTTCATCTGCAATGATATAAGTTTAATCTCACAAATTATTTAAAGATCTATGTTTCTTGAGCTAAAAAAGTGCATATTCAAAAAATGCCAGGGTTCAAAATGAAACATAGGTAATTTCCCTTCAACATATAAACACAAAAACCTTGCAATTAATCACATAGGTTGAAATAGTAGAAGGTAATCAGTTGGGGAAAAGAGAGAGAATTCTGCAAATTTTCTTGTAGTCTTTGATAACCATCATCTCCTTATAATAACCATCATATATGTTCCATTGATTCTATTCATTTTCTAGCTCCAAAAATCACTTAATATTTATATACAAAAATCATTTCCTTGTTCCCAAATGAAACTTGTGGGAACCTTCCCTCATGGTACATCAAATAAAAACATAATACTTCAAAACATGGACATCACTACAGTAATTGTCTTGAGTTACTCATGTTCGTCTGCAAAGCTACCTAGGTCCCATATTATACTTTTCTATTGACTTAATCATCATAGTTATCTTCCACACACTAAATAAGTCCCTGTTTAGCTTAGTCACTTTCTAATATCAACTTGGGGTTGTATCACTGAAATTTATAATATAAATGACTATAAAATTAAAGGGAATATAAATTCTTAAAAATTAACACCTTATTATACCTTATTTAGATTTATGGTATGCAATAAGCAAGTATTGTTGTTAACTAGCATAGATCCATATTAATCCCATATCTATTAAGCACATACAGGGAGAAACAGAAAACATGTGAAAACATCTCAAAGCTTAAAGAAACCAATATTTAAGATGGATCTATGATAGGTTATTTTTTAATTCCATTTTATTTTATTATCCTTTCACACATACATCATATATACAATTATTACCCTTCACTTACCACTATTAATTTATTTATGAATATATGATGTGATTAGTTACAATGGTTCGTAACTTCGTAGACAATGGTTATCACATAGACAATGTTTTCAAGGAGAATGGAATTCTAAGCATTTTAAAGTTTTAATCATGTCACCACCTATCTAAGATCATTTCCTTGATAAAAAAATGAGGAGGAAAATAGTAATGATAAATAATTTTCTACAGATCATTGCAAAAGTCAAATTGAGTATGCATTTGATAAGATATGATAAGATATCATAAGAAAAAATTATTAATGTCCAATGAATGACCAAAATAGGTAAATGGGACTTAAAAAAAAGTACATTCAACAAAATAATTTGCAAGAGTACCCAAGGCAATTCCAAAATCATAAATTAATTGACTCACTATCCAAAAAGAAACATGAGAAGAGAATGGAAGAGTTGGTGCTATAAAAGTGCTAATGGAAAAAAATGGGGAGTTTGGCCTAGAGATAACAACGAGGACTTAAATCAATGTATACCTCATAAATTTAAATGTATTAAGGGTCTAAGGAGAGCCCCTATCACCCCTGAGGGAACTCAAATGGTATTGATGCAAAGCCTAGCAATGTTATTCAAAGACACTAAAGAGCACCCTGAAACTCTCATAACAATCAAGGTCATTTGGAAGAATCTAGTGATGGAATTCTTGTGTGAAGTTCTCCATGATAGAGATATCTAATTTCTCTGATGTTCAATAGTGTTGGACATTGTGTCAGTCTAATGAGATCTTGGTTGAGAGTTGTGTCATGTGCAAAGCCTCAAGGATAATGGATACACAAAATAAAAAATCAACAAAGTTTTTTTTCATATAAAGAGATGGAACAAGCAAAACACTTGAACATAATAATATGAAGAGAAAGAAAGATCATAAAGCATTATTTCCTTACATTCAAGGCACGACCAATAAAATTGCCAAATTTCTAAAAAAGGAAAAGTTATCAAAAAAGTGTTTTATCATCCTAACAGTATGAAAAATCTCTTATAATATGTCAAGGACCCAATCAAACCATATTTAAGAAAAGGAATATACCAAATCTTGTGGGCATATGGAAAGACATACATTGGTGAAACTGGCAGATCCCTCCAAGTTGGAGTTAAAGAAGAGATATCCCAAATACATCATAGAGGAATTATCTATTCTAGAATCATAAAGACAAACTAATATTCACAAGTTACTAAAATAAAATTGAGTACTTAGAAGGTATTGAAAAGTTTCATTAAAATATTTCTAATTAATGACATTCTATAAGTCATTTAAAAGGCTACATGTCGTTGCAGTTTTGTGTTTGATTTTTTAAATGATATCTCTTCTTTTTGTAACCATGGTTATTGCTCCAAGGATTCCTATACTTAACCATGAAAACCTTATTCTCCATCATATTTTGTATATTGCTCCAAGGATTTCTATACTTAATTATGGCAACATTCTAACAAATTACCCCTATGAGCAAAACTGGGCAACCTACCCAATGTTGCATATAAAACATGCACTTTCTAAGTTAAAATCATATAGTTTCAGAGTCCACATCCTAAAACTATGATTTCAAAACTAAATATACTTCACTTTTCCCCTAAACCATGGGGATCCTTTCATGACCAGGGATCTATGGTTTCTTCTACAATATTTGTTGGACAACTGAGGGTGGGGGGGTGAATCAGTTGTTAGTGTGCTTAAAAAACTATGATCATTTTAAAATATTTAGAGAACACTCAATGGTTATCATAATAATGCAGGGAAGTAAGCAATAGAGTATTCAACATCAATCACACACATGAAATATATAAAGACATATATTTCCTGAGGAAACCCATAAAGGGAAAACCCTCTTCTTATTGATATGATGAGTAATCTTTATTTTATGTACATTATCATTCTTATGAGAACCAACTCCTTTTGAAGCTACCACCTCTGTTTTACAAGAAACAACTTGCTGAGAGCACCAACTCTCTGGTTTCTCTAGCACCCACTAGAAGGAAGCACCAACTCTCTGGTTTCTCTAGCACCCACTAGAAGGAAGAACCAACTCCCTAAGTTTTCTAGCCCCAACTGGATGGAAGCACCAACTTCCAGTTAAACAAGAACCAACATGTATAACAGAGAACAATAGTTCTCCCTTGCACCACCCTGCCACCCTGGGTTTTTTGGCTGCAACCAGATGGAAGCTACAACTCCTTGTATTCAAGCACCCACTTGAAAATTCTGAGGACAACAGTCCTCCCTAGAACCTCCCTACCACCCTAAAATATAAATATTTTCTTTTCATAAATTTATCACAGCGATATAGTATTTATCAATGGCTTACCAGTCTCATCACTCTTCTGCGACACTGCTCTACTCTTCCTGCATCAATGTCTTCTTGCACGCATCTCTTGTGATTTCTATTCTTCTGCCTTTTATGATCTATGTTCCATGTCCATTTTATGTTCTATGCCTCTTCTGTGCATTTCAGCTGTTGCACATAGCCTACTTCTACTTGCATGAATCACACTCAACAACAACAACCATATATTCTTTGTTCTGCGTATATTGATCATGACAAGTCCTCTTCCAAATCATACACCTATCTCTTCGCTGTCTTTGGCGATCATGTTGAGTCTGTTCTTCATCAGTGGCGATTATCCTAAGATTCTTTATCTTCTCTGAAATCTACAGTCTTCAACACTTTTTGATGCAGACCCCCCTTCTCTCCTAAGGGTTGCACGACCTCCTGGTCTAGGATCGATCAAGAAAATGAGCCTGATTGATTCTATGGGTCTCTGCTATACCCCAAACTCACTTACACAGGTCCTTTCCCCGAGTGTGCAAGTCACATGACACCCGCGACCTCTCTCCTGGGTGTTGTTCAAATCTCAGCGCCAATTGGGTGCTCTCTCCTCTTTGCTAAGCCCTTTATCTCATGTGACCACTGGTGGTGAGCACGAGCTTGAGAAAAAGGTGCGTCATTATTTCACGTCTCGCGAGTCTAGGAGCGCTGCTACCTTCGTTCACCCAATGGACGAAATTGTGATGACCCGAGATCTATGTTCTAGATCTCACCTTGATTGACGACGGTGATCAAATCGATGTTTCCCAAATTTGTGCCTCACGAATTCCACTCACTCATTCTCCCGATCATCAAAATGTCGATCACAATAACCCAAGATCTACGATCTAGATATCCCCTTGATTGACGGTTGTGTTCAAATTTGTGTTTCACATTTCATGACTTTGTGCCTCACGAAGTCCTCTCACTCATTCCCTCGGTCGCCAAAATGTCAATGGTGCAGATATGATGGTCCATATCCTCCCTCAATCCAATGGTCACGATAACTTCTGGACTTCGCGACTTGTGAAGTTGAAATACTTGTCACCCCAAATCTCTCGATCCCCGAAATGCCGAAATTTTGTCCTAGAAAACCAACGATCTAGATTTCTCCTGGGTCCAACAGCTCAGATCAAGTCGCGATTTTGCATCTCATGAATTCTTACAAATCGACTCTTGACTTATCCCAAGCATGACTCAACGAAATGTTGATCGTTCGCCATGCATCCTCCCGGATGGATGGTTTTGATTCTCTAGTGTTTGGATCGAACGACTGAGGTATTTTCCCCCTTACACTTACACCTTCCTCATAATTCAAATATTTTCTAGGTGTTCAAAGGTTTCGAACCTTTGCTCCTTCGATGAGTCCAAATATTGGATCTCTTTAACACTATGAAAAGTGTTACTCCTCCCAAACTTGGTCTTGTGAAGAGTTCGACTCTCGCACACTCCTTGTGTCTAAGGGATTTTGATAACTTATATCCTTGGGATTTCTCAAAGATAAATTCCTCTCGCCCTCTTGACATCCTCCTTTTCTGGTTTTCTGGCTTCTTGTAAAGCCCCTTCGACCCTTATTTGAATCTCATATCTATGCACTCCTTGCACCAAAACTTCACACAAGGTTTTGGGTTCTTGCATATTACTGTGCACGCCTTGCACCAGTCTCTTGCACTCCTTGCGAAGGGGAAGTTTTGAGTTATCTCTTCTGAGATTCAGAATCAAAATAGATCCTGTTAACGCACTCCTTACGTTCTATCTGCACACCTTGCACTACTCAATAGAAGAGAAACAATTGAAACTTATCCTCACATTCACAGTTTCATATATTCATATGAGATTCATTCATTCACTTTTGAAAACTCAATACAGATAATTGCAAAACAATGTTTACACCATGCATTGGATCAATTTTCCATTGTTTTATTCATACATGAAAATGATCACAACTCAAAATAAAAAATAACAACCGAAATTTTTTATTTCCTAATAACTTGCAGCTAACATCTCCTCTGCAGCCAGTCTCTACAACCAGCTTCATTTGGGCTTACAAAAAATCTATTTAACTCAGAGGATTCTTAGGGTCCCCCTGACTACGTGTCTACTCTAAGACTTAACATAACGAACATCTAGACTAGTCGCATTCCATAGCCGTAGTGGAAACTCCCACTCCGCTTGCGATTATCCAAATGTGCCTCAAAGGGTAATTCCGTCACTGGACTCAATCGTGCCTCAAACGATAAATTACAGCATTGAGTTAAGGAAGATTTCATATATCTGCTATAACTACCAGTATTGATCTCTCTTACAGATCCCCAAACGTTGATAGGTCTTTCTCCATGTGCTTGTGAACAATGCTCCTGCATCATACTCCTCTTGAAAAAAATTCATGGACTCATGTCCATGAGCTCCTGCACTGACTTTCCCTACTTCTGGATAGAAGCTTCATTTTTCCAACTGGCATTTTCTATTGGGTGTCCCTTCCTCTTGACCAGATATTCAAAATAGGTCTTCCTCCTAGTCTTTTTGTCAATCCTCTGATCAATGATCTTCTCCATCTATGGATTTTCTTCTATGGGCATTTGTTTCTCCCACTGAATCTTCTCTTGATCTTCTGAACCTTCTATGTCATATTTCCTGTAGGGATATAGGTTTGCAACATTGAATATGGGTGATATGCGCACATCATCTGGTAACTCAATATCGTAGGCATTTGCATCAAACTTCCTCAAGATCTTACATGGTACTATCTTCTTCATCTTCAACTTGTTATATGTTCCTCTAGGGAACCTCTCTTTCCTGAGATGTGGCAGAACCTGATCTCCCACTTCATATTGAAGTTCTCTGCGATGTTGATCAGCCCTGTGCTTGTACTCTTGGTTAGAACTCTCCAGTTGTCCTCTAATCTGGCTATGGAGCTTCTCCATTTTTGCAGCAAAATCCTCTTTTCCAATGCTCTTGATCTCAATCTGTTCCAAGTCTCTCAAATCAGATACTCCCCTTGGTTGCATTCCATACAATATTTGGAATGGGATCTTTCCAGTGCTCCTATTTGGTGAGTCATTGTATGGAAATTCTACTTGCGACAGAATCTGATCCCGTTGATTATGGTGCTCAGTGACCAGAATCCTCAATAAATTTCCCAAACTTCTGTTTACCACCTCAGTCTTCCCATCTGTATGAGGGTGATAAGCTGAGCTGAAGGAAAAATATATCCCCAACTTCTTCCACAGTGTTCTCCAAAAGTGACCAACAAATTTTGTGTCCCTGTCCGAGAAAATGCTCCTGGGTAGGTCGTGAAGTCTTACGACTTCCTTGAAAAATATATTTGCAACATGTGTTGCATCACTGGTCTTATGGCATGGGATAAAATGTGCCATCTTTGAAAATCTATCCACCACCACAAATATGTAATAAAATCCTCTTTGTGTCCTTGCTAGTCCCAACACAAAATCCATGCTTATTTCATCCCAAGGCCTTTCTAGTATTGGCAATGGTTGATATAATCCAGTGTTCTATCTCTTCCCTTTTGCATGTTGGCAGATTCTACATCTGTTCACAAAATTTATCACTTATGTTCTCATACCTGGCCAATATCATGAACTGCTCAAGTGTGCAAATGTTTTATCATGGTTGAAATGTCCATCCAATCCTCCTCTATGCTTTTCCTTCAAAAGGTTATCCCTCATTTAACCTTTTGGTATGCATAACTGATTTCCCTTGAACACAAATCCCTCTTGAATCATGTACTATTTCCACTGGATTCTGTCTCTCAGCACAGGTTTTTTACATGCTTCATATGCTTCCTTGAAGTCTGTATCATCACAATACATGTCCTTAAGGTGTTCAAACCCCAAGGTATTCACCTAGAATTCCTGCAGAATAAAACATCTCCTTCTTAATGCATCAACACCTTTGTTAGCATTCCCAGTGATATGTTTTATGACAAAAGTAAAATTATGCATAAACGCAACCCATTTTGCATGCCTCTGATTCAATTTTTCCTACCTGGTTATGGATTGTAAGGATTGGTTATCATTATACAAGACAAATTCCTATGGGAAAAGATAATGTCTCCATTTCTTCAAGGATTGAATTATGGCATAGAACTCCTTGTCATATGTGGAGTATTTTCTCTTGGTATCATTCAGTTTCTCACTGAAATATGCAACAGGCCTACTGTCTTGACTCAAGACTACTCCAATTGCAACTCCACTTGCATCACATCTCACCTGAAATGTCTTTTTAAAATTTGACAAGACCAGAATTGGTCATTGTGTGATTTTCTCCTTCAGTATATTGAAGCTCTTCTCAGCTTCCTCTGTCCATTTAAATAACTTGTGCTTATTTTTCACTGTATCCATCATTGGTGCACAAATTCCACTAAAGTATCTTATGAACTTCCTATAGAAGTCTTCTAATCCATGGAATCTTCTTACCTCGAACATGCTCCTTGGTGATGACTGTTCTTTGATCGCTTTGACCTTCTCTGGATCCATCTTCAGTTCATTTGAAGATATCAAAAAACCCAAATAAATGAGCTATGTCTTCATAAAAGAGGACTTCTTCATATTGATCAACAACTTCTCCTACTGTAGCCTCCTCACCACTAATGTTAGGTGCCTCAGATGCTCCTCTTTAGTCTTGGTAAAGATTAGTATATCATCCAGATACACAACCACAAACTTGCCAATGAGATATTTCAGTATTTCATTCATCATCCTCATAAAAGTACTCGAAGCATTTGTTAAGACAAATGGCATAACATGCCACTCATACAAACCTTCGTTTATCTTAAAAGTTGTTTTCCATTCATCACCTTCTCTCATCCTAATCTGGTGATATCCACTTTTCATATCTATTTTGGAAAATAAATTTCCTCCACTTAAAAAGTCCATTAAATCATCCATTCTCGGTAAAGGAAATCTATATCTGATGGTGATCTTGTTGATGGATATCGAGTCTGTGCACATTCCCCATCCTCCATCCTTCTTTGGACTTAACACAGTTGGTACTGCACATGGACTCAAGCTCTCTCTAACCAAACCCTTATCTAACAGTTCCTAGACTTGGTTCTTCACTTCCTCGTTCTCTCGAGGTGTCAGTCTATATGTTGCTTTGTTTGGCATACTTTCTCAATTCAATATGGTGATTGATACTTCTGATGAGTGGAAATGAGTTTGGAATCTCATCCACCACTATGTCAGCAAAATTATCCAACAGTTCCTAAACTTCCTCCAGCAAATCATCCATCGATGTACTCGTAAGGATAGCTATGGGCTTCCTCACCACAACAAACTGCATCTCATGTTCTTCCTTGAATTCTTTTAGGAGTTCCTTCCCACTCATGATAAGTATGCTTGTGCTCGCTTCTTCTTTTGCTTTCTTCTCCTCTAATGGCATCAACATGTGTGTTCTACCATTCCTCTCCAATGTATATGTATTTTTTCTCCCATCATGAATGAAATTTCTATCAAACTGCCACGGTCTTCCCAAAGAAATATGGCATACATCCATGGGAATTACATCACATAGGATTTCATATTTATAACCTCCTATCTTAATTTCAACCAGACATTGTTTAGTAATCATTACCTAGTGTCCTTTTTGCAACCATGAGACCTTGTATGGCTTTGGGTGTGTAGTTTTCTTCAACTCCAATTTCTCCACCATCTTCGTGGATACTATGTTATCAATGGTCCCACTGTCGGTTATCACCTTGCATACTATCTATTTAGTCTTGAAATATTTTCTAAAGAGACTATTCCTCTGCACTGGCTTCTCAACTTCTGCCTCTGGTTTTAAGAGAAATTTTCTCAACATCAGAGATTTCCCATCCTCTGGTCCTTTTGCATCAACATATCTTCTTTGTTCTTTTGAAATGTAAGCTTCACCTCCTCCTTCTTTCTTCTTCTCGGGACATTCCCAAGACATATGTCCTATCTTTCCACAAGCATAACATCTTACATCTCCTCGTCCTCTTCTTCCTCTTCCTCTAGAAGAATTCCTTCCACCATCATGTCTTTCTCTAGAACTTCCTCCTCTTTCCGAGTGAGTGTGTGGTTTCTCAGCCTCGTCCCTAGAATGATGTGTTCTATCACGGTTAAAACCCTTGATTTTGCATGGGACTGAGATTTTACCTCCTCCTCGTTGGATTTGTTTTCTGGCCAACTTCTCCTCTGCTTTCAGTGCAAACTGACAAGCGCCCTCCACTGTCCTTACTAACATCATGTTGAGCTCATCCTGGATTTCATATCTCAGGCCATTTATATACTTGGAAACTTTCTCTTCATCTCTCTCTCTCTTTCCAGTTTTGATGTTCAGTATATATAAATCCTTTGTATACTCCTTGACTGTCATCCATTTCTATCTTAGGTTCTGCATCTTCTTGAATAGATTGATCTGATAATACTTGGGCATGAATTTAGCCTTCATATTGGCTACCATTATGTGCCATCTCTTTATCTTATAATTTCCTTTTCTTCTCCTCTCAGCCTGTAGTTCATCCCACCAGAGTTATGCATGTCCCTTTAGTCTGGTGACAGATTGTTTGAACTTCCTCTCTTCATCGACATCTTCATAGTCGAAGTGTATGTCCATGGATCTTATCCAATCCAGCAGCACTTCCACGTCTAAATTTCCTTCATACATTGGGACCTCTATCTTGGCTTTGCCTCCCAATATGAAAACTACTCTTGGCAAGAATTCTTTGGAAACATCCTCTCCTGCAGCTTCTCCAACAACATTCTCACCCATGGCTTCTTCACTCTCTACATCACTGACATATCTAGTGTCAGGTGCTCATTTTTGCGCTGCTTCCATCACTTCCAACCTTGCACGAAGTTCTCTCCTCTCCATTTCTATAGCTCGATTGACTAAAGTTGTCTCCGCTCATCTCCTCGGCAACATTGAGTTAGTTTTTTTTAACACACATAGTATACTCTGAGTTCTTTTGTCTCTTCTCCTTTATCTGTTGTCTACAAGCAAACATTTTCTTTGACACCACTTGATGTAGACCCCCCTTCTCTCCTAACGGTTTCATGACCTCCAAGTCTAGGATCAATCAAGAAACTAAGTCTGATTGACTCTCTGGGTCTGTATTAGACCCCAAACTCACTTACATAGGTCCTTTCCCCACGTGCACAGGTCACATGAGACCCACGACCTCTGTCTTGGGTGTTGTTCAAATCTCAGTGCCAATCAGGTGCTAGATCCTCTCTGCTAAGCCATTTATTTGTTGTGACCACTAGTGGTGACCACGAGCTTGAGCGAATCGCACATCGCAATTTCATGTTTCACGACTCTAGGAGTGCTTCTACCTCCATTCACTGAATAGCTGAAATCACGATGACCCAAGATCTACGGTCTAGATATCCCCGCAATCGATGGCGACGATCAAATCGACATTTCGTGTTTCACGACTTCCTGCCTCATGAAGTCTGCTCACTCATTCTCCCAATCACTGAAATTCCAATCACGATGAACCGGGATCTACAGTCTCAATCTCCCCTTGATCGACGACTACGATCAAATCGACGTTTCTTCTTTCGCGACTTCATGCCTCACGAAGTCCTCTCACTCATTCTCCCAATCGCCGAAATGTCAATGGTGCAATTGTGACAGTCTAGATCCTCCCTCGATCCAATGGTTATGATAAATTCAGGACTTTGTGACTCGCCAAGTTGAAAGAATTTCCACCCCAAATATCTCGATCCCCAAAATGCCAAAATTTCATCCTGGACAACCAACGGTCCAGATTTCTCTCGGGTCCAATGGCTAATATCAAGTCACGATTTCGTGTCTTGCGAATTCTTATGACTCGAATCTTGAATTCTCCCAGGAACGAGTCAGCGAAATTTTGATCATTCACCACGTGTCCTCCCATATGGACGGTTCTGATTCTCTAGCATTCGGATTGAACGACTGAGGTATTTTCCCCCTTCCGCTTATGCCTTCCTTAGACTTCGAATATTTTCAGGGTGTTCAAAGGTTTCGAACCTTTGCTCCTTTGACGAGTCCGAATCTTGGATGTCTTTAACACTATGAAAAGCGTTACTCCTCTTGAACTTGGTCTTGTGAAGACTTCGACTCTCACACACTCCTTGTGTCTCAGGGATTTCGATAACTTAGATCCTTGGGATTTTTTGAAGAGAAATTCTGCTTGCCCTCTTGGTGTCCTTCTTTTCTGGTTCTCTAGA
Organism: Picea engelmannii; assembly: GCA_009831015.1. Lineage (NCBI taxonomy): Eukaryota > Viridiplantae > Streptophyta > Pinopsida > Pinales > Pinaceae > Picea > Picea engelmannii. Next base: position 29,783 of record ML808241.1, read on the forward strand.
TTCTAGCAAAGCCCATTCGACCCTTAGTCGAATCTCGGATCTATGCACTCTTTGCACTAGAACTTCATGCAAGGTTTTGGGTTCTTGTTTATGATTGTGCACACCTTGCACCAGTCTCTTGCACTCCTTGCGAAGGGGAAGTTTTGGGTTATCTCTTCTGATCTCCGGAATTAAAATAGATCCCATTAACACACTCCTTGTGTTTTGTGTGCACACCTTGCACTACTCAAGAGAAGAGAAACAATTTAAACTTATCCTCACATTCACAGTCTCATCTATTCATATAAGATTCATTCATTCACTTATGAAAAATCAATACAGAGAATTGTAAAACAATGTTTACACAAATAATTGGATCAATTTTCCTCTGTTCTACTCATAAGTGAAAATTATTACAACTCAAAATAAAAAACAACAACCAAATATTCTAATTTCCTACTAACTTGCAGCTAACATCTCCTCTGCATCCAGTCTCTACAACCATACTCATTTGGGCTTACAAAACATCTATTTAACTCAGAGGGTTCTTAGGGTCCCACCTGACTAGGTGTCTACTCTAAGACTTAACATAATGACTATCTAGACCAGTTGCATTACAGAGCTGTAGTGGAAAATCCCACTCTGCTTGCGATTATCCAAATGTGCCTCAAAGGGTAATTCTGTCACTGGACTCAAGTGTGCCTCAAAAGATAAATTACGACGTTGAGTTAAGGAGGATTTCAAATGTCTCCTATAACTACCAGCGTTGAGCTCTTGTACAAATTCCCAGACACTGATAGGTCTTGCTCCGCGTTCTTTCCAATGATGCTCCTGCATCACTTTTCCATTTGCCACTTGTATCTATGATGAGTCTTCATTCCACTGGTAGTTACCTCGAGACTCTTAAGCTCCTATGGTCATCACCCTGATATTCTTCGAATTCTCTGGCAGATGCAATCAGTCATTTTCTATAGTTACAATCAATCCATCTTATCAGTTATAGAGATAACCTCTGCGCACTCATCCCTTTGGCGCATTTTCCCTTCCTCATAAAATTTCACAGTGGGTGCTAGATTTTCTATCTAATCCCCTTCCTTTCATGTGACCATGATTTGTGATCAGATGCCTATTCAAAAAGGTGCTTCATGACTCACGACCTCAGGGATCTTGGTATGAAGCATCTCGACTCTCCCAAGTCCCGATCTCCAATGTGGAGCCTAGCGATGCTACCTCCTTCCCTTATTTTTCACTGATGTGACTTTTGGCTGTGACCAGGGGCCAAGCAAAGGGGTGCTTTGCATTTCACAAGCTTGTGAATTCCGTCATGCCAGATCAATGGTCGACGATCCTCAATGATTCAATGGTCCATATTATTTCGCGACTTCTCATTTCTTAATTTTCCTAATAGACGGTCCATGATCTTCCGTATTTCAGCAGTCTATATCTCTTCTTCGAGAGCTTGGACTTCGTTCTTCATCATTCCAGATCAACGGTCCACACTCTCCCTTTGATTGATGACTATGATCAAATCACGACCTCACATGTTGGGTGTTTGAACGTGACCCAACCCTGAATCCTCCAACTATCGATATCCGAAATACTCTAGATCAATGACCCAATACATTCCTTGAACCAATGGATGTGATCAATATCGCAGACTCGGACTTTGCGATTCTGCGAATCTGCATTATTGTCTACCACGTGTCCTTCCTAGATGAATAACTAGGATTGTTGCGGCTCCCAGATCCTCAGGTATTTGCCTCTTTCCTTCTCGATATTTGTGAGCATCATATCAGTGGCTCACAAATCCCCATGATCTAACAGTTTATATCAACTCACAAACTCGGACATCATGGTTTCCTACAACTCTTACCTTTGAATTTTCCAGTTCGTGGGTTAGTGAACTAATGATCTCTTGCCACGTGTCCTCTAGATCCAATGGTTTAGATCTCATTGCGATTTCACATTTCGTGGAGTTGGAGGATGTCTCTCGGTCATTATCCTCTTTGCAGTTATACTGGATCCAACGACTGTTGGTCCTCGGTGCTCAGATCCAATGGATCAGATCTGTACTTCTTCTTTGCACTTCATCTGGTCACTGGACTCTAATCTAATGAACACTGGGTATTTAGGATTGGTGATCCAATGACCATTGTTGTTGCTCCTCTTGAGCTTACCGATCCTCCCGACTTGGAAGAATTTCTAAGTGTCAAAGGTTCTATGAGTCCTGATGACTTTGGGTCTCGTCTACATTTTTTAGAATGCTATCTCTCCTAAGATTTGGTAATGTAATTAACCTTATCCCTGGTGCACACTTGTGCTCTGCATGTAACTCTATGCTATTATTCATGAGCTTCTCAAGCTTTCTCTTATGTGTCTTCTCTTCTTTTCTTGCCATGCACACTCTGCCTGTAATCCTACCAACATCGTTGTTGTTCTTTCCATCCATGACAAGCACACTCTGCCTGTAAACATGCTAGCAATATCCCCCTTTGTCATTTATGGCAACCCTGAATGACTTCACTATTCTGCTTAGACCTCCAACTATAGTAGTCCACACATTTTCTCCCCCTTTGACATCAATGTCAAATAAAACCATGCTCTCTCTGAGTTGTTGTAGTACTTTTTGGAGGTATCAAATATTCAACCAACACAAATTCCCCCTGACAGGATGGACTCTCTTAGGTGAGAGAAGGGATGACACCCAGCTTTTGACGAAGATATTCAAATGGTGTCTTGGCTAGGGGTTTAGTAAAGATGTCTGCAATTTGTTCTGTGGTTGGAATGTAATTCAGATGAACAACCTTGTTTGTAACTTGCTCTTTGAGAAAATGATATTTTATTGGTATATGCTTAGTCTTTGAATGGAGAACATGATTCTTGGAGACACTAATGGCACTTGTGTTATCACAGTGAATTATAATGGGATCAATATAAGTTACTTTCAAGTCTGTAAGAGTTTGTATCATCCATAATAATTGAGTGCAACAAGTAACAACAACAATGTACTATTCCTCTGCAGTTGACAAAGAAATAGATCCCTGCTTCTTACTCAACCATTCTACCAGAGAGTAACCTAAAAAGAATGCACCTCCACTGGTTCTCTTTCTTTCATCTAGATAGTTTTCCCAATTAGCATCTAAATATGCAGTTAATTGAAGGTTCTGGTTTCTAGTATACCAAATAACATACGTCATTGTACCCTTCGAATATTTGAATATCCTTTTGACAACTGCTAAATGACTTTGTTTAGGAGCATATTGATAATGACCTACCATTCCAACAACTTACATTATATCAGGACGTGATGTTGTGATGTACAAAAGATTGCCTATCATTTATTGATATGTTCTTTGATCAACATCAGGTGAAACATCATCTTTACTGATCTTGAAACCAACCACCATAGGTGTACTAACAGTAGAGGAATCCTCCATCTGAAACTTCTTCAACATTTCTTTCAAATAACCTTCTTGAGAGATAAATAGCCCTGCAAAATTCTGATTGATTCGCAGACCAAGAAAGTATGATAGTTCTCCTATCATGGACATCTTAAACTCAGTTTGCATTGAATTAGAAAACCACTAAACTGAAGGTTCATTAGTACATCCAAAAATAATGTCATCTACATAAACCAAAACAACTAATAAATCATCACCTTTAGATTTAATGTATAGATTACTATCAACAATACCTTTCTTGAACCCTTTGTCTTGTAATTTTTTTTCCAATCTATAATACCAGGCTCGTGGTGCCTGTTTCCATCCATATATAGCCTTTTTCAGCTTGCATACATAATCAAGATTATCTATCAGCGAAAAACCTTTAGGTTTCTCCATATATACTTCTTCCTTTAGATATCCATTAAGAAATGTTGACTTAACATCCATCTGATATACTTTAAAGTTCTTATGACATGCATAGGCAAGAAACATTCTGATGGCTTCCAATCTTGCCACTTGTGCGAAGGTTTCATCAAAATATTGTCCTTTAACTTATGCACACCCCTTACAAACCAATCTGGCTTTATTCTTAACAATTTGTCTTTGTTCATTCTTTTTATTCTTAAACACCCATTTGGGGCCAATTACATTCTTATGTGCAGGTCCAAGGACAAGCTCCCAAGTATTGTTCCTCTCAATCTGATCTAGTTCCTCATTCATTGATTTTAACCAATTTACATCTTTATTGGCTTCATTAAAGTTTTGGGTTCCACCATGAATATGAGGGATATATGTGATTGCTCAGTGTCTTTGATTATCCTTCTCTTGGTTTGTACACCTTTGTATTTCTCACCAATTATCTGACTTGCGGGATGATTCTTTTGAGTAATTTTGGAGGAGGGATTTGATGTTGTCCGCTGATTTGATTATGCTTGAGTGTTTGTGTCTTCATCTGAATCCGAGTCTTCTTTTCTTGATTCTTGGACCTGATCATATTGATCTTCAATTGTGTCTTCTGTAGCAGACTCAATATTGCTCACCTCTCTTACTAAGACTCATTCATCAACCTTTACATCAATGTAATCAACTAATTTATGCAACCTATTATTATAACATCTGTTTCCTTTACTGTTTGTAGCATATCCTAAGAAGATGCCTTCATCATCCCTGTCATCATACATGCCAAGGTTATCATTATTATTCTTTATGTAGCACTTAATCCAAAATACTTTGAAGTGTTTGATTGAAGCAGATCTTCCATACCACAATTCATAAGGTGTCTTGTCACTGCATGGTCTAAGGTGGGATTTGCTAAGAATATGGACTGTTGTGTGTATTTCTTCTACCCAATAGGTTTGACCAATGTTCTTCTCATTCATTATTGACCTGGCTATTTGCTGAACTGTTCCGTTTTGCCTCTCAACTACTCCATTTTGTTGTGGAGTTCATGGGATTGTGTATTCTATCTTGATCCCATGTTTATCACAGAATTCCTTGAAATCACTTGATATAAATTATCTTCCTCTATCTGACCTTACTCCCTTTAACCTGTTGCCAGTTTAATTCGTAGTTAAGGCCTTAAATATTTTAAATTTCTCAAATTCTTCATCTTTTTCTTTGAGAAAAAGCAACCCAAGTGAGTCTAGAGTAATCATCAATGATCAACATGAAATATTTTTCATTCCCTATGCCTTCTTGTATTGATGGTCCACATAAATCCATATGAACTAGTTAGAGTGGTTTCTCTGTTGAAGTAGAGCTCTTGGATTTAAACTGTGTCCTGGTTAGCTTTCCTACTTGGCAGGGTTTACACACAAAATCTTGTGGCTTTGATATTCTTGGAAGATCTTTTATTGCTTCAATATTTTTTATCTTTATTAAGTGGTCAACGTTTATACGTCCAATTCTCCTATGCCATAACCATATCTCATCATGTTTGCTTAGATGACACTCTTCTCTATCTTCTTTTAGCAAATATACATTATTTTCTGTCCTTATTCCTTTAGCCACCATCTGTCCTGAGTTTACAAACTTTATCTTATAATATTTGGAAGTGAACACCACTTCACATATTCTATCACAAATTTGACTTACACTAAGCAAATTATGTTTAAGCCCATCTACAGGAAGAACATCCTGGGCTTTTCCTTTACCATTACTCAGACTCACCATCCCTTTACCCTTGATTTTACCTAGTTCATTATTTCCAAGGGTTACATTTCCTATTTTTCTTTTACTTATAGACATAAAAATATCCTTATCCCCATTCATGTGCTTGGAACATCCACTGTCTATATACCAGGGATCCTTTTGTTTTTGAGATGAAAGCACTAGACCACATTTTTCACTATCTTTCTTTTTCCATGTGCTGGCATTTCTAGCTAAGGGATTTATCCTTGGATCTTCCTTGTAATCCTTCAGCTGGTAGTTTGTAGCTTTGTGGACGAAGTTATGATAGTTATAAAATTCGATCTCATTGCTCAGTAGGTCAAAGTGATTGATGCTACGTTTTATACTCATTGGCTTCTTAGTTCTATGTTGCAAAGATTGTTTATTTCTTGACCTCCTCAGTTGCATGTCTCTAAGCTTAATTTGACAATTTGCAATCTTATGACCAAAATTAGAACAATAAAAACAATAACCATGGAATAAATTTTGGTACCTGAAGGATGGCCTTCTTCTTGGCATTTGTTGCTCCATCTTTTGATATCTTTATTTTTTATCTGGGATCATCTTGTCTTGATTAGCTTTTGGTTGCATAGTACTCACATGGTCTGATTGTCTATTGACTTGGAACTTTATCATCTTTACTGGCTCTTTGCTTTCTAGTTGTTTGTTTCCAGAACCACTTACATAACATAAACTAGTATTCAAAAAAGGAGATCTTTGTTTTCTCAGAATGTCATTTAGTTCTACTGAGGCTTTAATGCTTGGAAGATTTTGGAGATACAATGCTTTAAACTTCTCCAACTCTTTCCTGGATTTTACTACCTCTTCTTCCAAGGCTTCACGTATTTCCTTCTTCTCTGATAATTGTTGTTTCAGAATGTACTCTATTTTCTTTTCCTCTTCTAATTCCACTTTTAGCAGGGCAAAGTCTTCATCAAGTTTTCTACTGTCTTTCTTGAACTGTATCATCAATTGTTTTTTGTTTTTTCTTCTTAGATCTGAGTCTAGCAATTTCTTCTAGGGCACTAATCAGTTCTCCTTCCAAGTAAACCACAACCTCTTCATCATTAATGTCACTTCCTGTTATTTTATTATCATAATCCTCTTTGGCCATTAACATAAAGTCATTAACCTTATCTTCAAAAGAAGAGTCACTATCTGTGTCTCCTAAAGAGTTATCATTGTTTACACATAAACTTTTCTTTTTACCAAATCTCTTGGATTTGTACTTCTCTTCACCTTTAGATATGTGGTCCTTATTCTCGTGTGGAAAGTTAGATGCAAAGTGACCTATCATTCCATAGTTAAAACATTTGAAGGGAAACTTGCCTCGATACCTGCCTGATCCTTTCTTTATTCTTCTCACAATTTTTTCTTCAATTTCATCAGGCTCAGAATCCTCATTCTTATCTTCTTTAAATGATGCTTCTCTAGAGGTGGGTTTATCTTTAACTATCCTCATTTCATATGCAGTAAATATTCCTATAATTTCATGAAAAGCCAAATCTTTTAGATCATTAAGTTCCTCTATAGCAGAGACCTTCGAGTTGAACCTATTTGACAGAGATCTCAAATTTTTTTGAACTAGAGAGGCTTCCTTAATTTTTACACCAAGTGCTTTCATTGGATTTACTAGTTCGTCAACTCTCATAAGTTACTTCCCAACAGTTTCATCCTCTTTCTCTTTAGTTGTTCAAACTGTACTATGTTGGTTTGAAGCTTGGCGTCCTTTATTTGGCTGCTAATGAGTTAGTCCCGCATTTATTTGGCAGTTTCTAAGTGCATAACTTTTACAAATTATGTTTCTGTAAGCCCACTCAGAATATCATTCACAGCCTTAGCATTGAAGCTAAATTCTAGCTTGTCATCCTTATTAGCTAGTACAACTGGATTTACATAACCAGTCTCTACCACATCCCAGAAATCTGCACCTAAGGCCATTATGTAGGTTCTCATCCTAACTTTCCAGAAGGAAAATTTTGTTCCATTGAATAGGCGGGCCTTATTGGTTGAAGTTCCTTCATGGATTGACATGTTTAAGCTTACTGATCTACCTTTAGATAAAAGGAGTAGGTGCTGATACCAATTGTTGGACCACTGAGAGGGCGGGGGTGAATCAATTTTTATTGTGCTTAAACAATTATGCCCATTTTAAACTCTTTACAGAACACTCAATGGTGATCACAATAATGAAGGGAAGTAAGCAATAAACTATTCAACATCAATCACACACATGAAATATACAGAGACAGATATTTCTTGAGGAAACCCATAAAGGGAAAAACCTCTTCTTCTTTATATGATAAACAATCTTTATTTTTTGTACATTATAATTCTTAGGAGCACCAACTCCTTTTGAGGCTACCACCTCTGTTTTACAAGCAACAACTTGCTGAGAGCACCATCTCTCTAGTTTCTCTAGCACCCACTAGAAGGAAGCACCAACTCCCTAGTTTCTCTAGCACCCACTAGAAGGAATCACCAAATCCCTGAGTGTTCCATCACCAACTAGATGGAAGAACCAACTTCCAGTTACATAGGCACCAACCTGTATAATAGAGAATAATAGTTGTCCCTTGCACCACCCTGCCACCTTGATTTTTCTGGTTGCAATCAGATGGAAGCTACAAATCCTTGTGTTCAAGCACCCACTTGAAACTTCCGAGGACAACAGTCCTCCATAGTACCTCCCTACTACCTTGAAATATAAATATTTTCTTTTCATAAATTTATCACAGTGATACCATATTTATCAATGGCCTACCAGTCTCATCACTGTTCTTCTACACTACTCTTCTCTGCCTGCATCAGTGTCTTCCTGCACGCATCTCTTGCACTTTATGTTCTTGTGCCTTTTATTCTCTGTATGCCATGTACATTCTATGCACTATGCCTCTTCTGTGCATTTCAGTTGCTGCACACAACCTGCTTCTACTCGCATGAATCACACTCAACAAAAACAACCATCTCTTCTTTGTTCTGCATATATTTATCATGCCAAGTCCTCTGCCAGATCATACACCTAACTCTTCATTGTCTCTGACGATCATGTTGAGTTTTTTCTTCATCCGTGGCCATTATCCTCAGATTCTTTGGCTTCTCTAGAAGCTACAGTCTTCGACACTTTTCCATCTGTCACTTGTCTCTTTGATGAGTCTTCATTCCACTGCTAGTTACCTCGAGAATCTTCATCTCCTCTGGCGATCACCCTGATATTCTTTGAATTCTCTAGAAGATGCAATCAGTCATTTTTTGCGGTTACAATCAATCTGTCTTGGTAGTTACAAAGAGAACCTCCGCACGCTCATCGCTTTGGTGCCTTTTCCCTTATTGAGAAAAATTCACAGTGGGCACTAGCTTTTCTAGCTAATCCCCTTCCTTTCATGTGACCATGAGCTATGATCAGACACTTATTCAGAAAGGCTCTTCATGACTCGTGACCTCGGGGATCTTGGTATGAGGCATATCGACTCTCCCAAGTCCCAATATCCGATGTGGAGCCTAGAGATGCTAGCTCTTTCCCTTATTTTCCACTGATGTGACCATTGGCTATGACTAGGGGCCAAGAAAAAGGGTGCTTCGTGTGTCGAAAACTTGTGAACTCCATCATGCCAGATCAAAAGTTCACGATCCATAGTGATCTAATGATCCAGATCATTTCGCGACTTCGCATTTCAGAATTTTCCTAATCGACGGTCCACGATCTTCCGTATTTCAACAATCTATATATCTTCTTCGAGAACTCGGACTTTGTTCTTCGTCATGCCAAATTAACGGTGCACGCTCTCCCTTTGATCGATGGTTGTGATCAAATCATGACCTCACATGTTGGGTGTTTGAATGTGACCCAACCCTGACTCTTCTAGCTCCTGATATCTGAAATACTCTAGATCAACGACCCATGACATTCCTTGAACCAACGACTGTGATAAATATTGCAGACTCAGACTTCGTGATTCTATGAATGTACTTTATCGGATGCCACGTATCCTTCCCAAATGAACATCTAGGATTTCTATGGATCCTATCTCCTCAGATATTTTCTTCCTTCTTTCCCGATATTTGCGAGCGTCAAATCAACGAATCACAAATCCCCATGATCTAACAGTCCAGATCAACTCGTGAACTTGGACATCGCGATTTCCTACAAATCTTAGCTTTGACTTTTCTAGTTCACGAGTCAGTGAAATGTTGATCTCTCACCACGTTTCCTATGGATCCAATGGTTCAGATCTCATCGCGATTTCGCATTTCGCGGAGTTGGAGGATGTCTCTCAGCCATTATCCTCTTCGTAGTTATAATGGATTCGACGACAGTTGGTCCTCGGTGCTCAGATCCAATGGATCAGATCTGTACTTTTGCTTTGCACTTCCTCTGGTCACTGGACTTTGATCTAGCGGACACCGGGTATTCAGGATTGGTGATCCAACAACCACTGTCTATCCTCCTCCTGGGCTTATGCATCCTCCCTAATTGGAAGAATTTCTAAGTGTTAAAGGTTCTACAAGTCCTAATGACTTTGGATCTCTTCTGCGTTTTTGAGAACACTATCTCTCCTAAGCTTTGGTAATGGAATTAACCTCGACCCTAGCACACAGTTGCACTCTGCGTTATTCCTCTTGATCTTCTCGAGCTTGCTCTTCTGTGTCTTCATTGTTTTTCTTGCCATGCACACTTTGCCTATAATCCTGCCAACATTATTGTTGTTCTTGCCATCAATGACAAGCACACTCTACCTGTAAACATGCCAACAATATTTATCCTTAGAAACAACCACAAAGAAACCTCTTGAACAAATGTGAAGGGTATTCTTGAAGATCTTCCTAGGACATCGACAACCAATGTTCATGGGCTACAATCAATCACTAAAAAACACTAATTTCTTAATTAGGTATTTCTCCACCAAGCCTTCAATAAAAATTTACTATTTCATATATAAAATAATCACAAAAGAAGTATCATATTTTTCATGAAACAAGGAACAACTCTCCTTTCAAAATCTTACACCCTTTCTAGATTCTCTAGGAAAACCTTTCAAGGTTACTTCACAAGACGTCATGTTTCCTCTAGAAAAGGATTTCTTTCCACCCCAAGATGCCTTTGCAAATCCTCAGGTCTCTCAATCTATCACCAAATTCCTCTGAAATTTATTGTTAGAACAAATAAAATTTTTCTATGGGATATAAAATGTATTGTTAGAAAATACAAAGAAAAATATTTGTGTCGACTGAGATGAACAATATATATAAACCTAAAAGTACATTATACTTTTTCCTCAATATGAAGATTTTCTAGGAAATAGAGTATTCTCATGTTGTACACCATAGTCACTTCATGATTGTAAGTTTGTAAACATAAACCATATATTATTTTGCTCAAATTCAATTGTGGCATTCATACAAATGTAAAATTGGAAAATAGTTGCATAAAATGAAATACATTAGAAATGATGGAAGATAAATGTTATTAAGATTATATTAGCTAGATTAGATGAGAAGCCCCTAATGGGTGTACTTCAACATTGTGAAGATCAACAAGTTGAGGGTGATATTGACATTGTTTCAGTTGGATTGTAGAAATTACAAGGGATGGTATTAGAGATCATTGAGAAGGATAAACCACCCATTGAGAAGAAGGGGTTGATAAATATACTAAGAGGTAAGACAAGAAGAGACAAAATAAGACAAAGGTGATTGAGGAACCTTTGGTGACTATGGGAGTAGTGCATGATTCATTAGACTTTAGTGAAGGTGAAGAGTTAGAAAATGTGACCTGGAAATTCATAAAGTGTTATAAGGTGGTATGGGGTGAAGGATACTATCTTCCTGGTGTCATCGCTAGGTTCTTGGGTAGAAGGCATGAGTATGAGAAGATTTCTAAAGAGTTTGATAGAGAGGAAAGGTTTTTTATCTTGATGAAAGATTTTTTATCTACTAAGATAGTATCACTTCCATGATTTCACATGATTTCGATGTTTTTTTTTCCAAGTCTTAAATTTTCAATAAGAGTTTCATGTGTTTGATACTAAGAAGTGGAAGCACTTTTAAGAGGTATAGAACATATATAGAATAAATATAGAACATGACATGTACTAAACAGATGATATATCTCAATAAATTATCACATAGAAAACCCTTCATTAATAAATAATCACATAACAATTCATAAACATTAAACATAACTAGAATTGATGGTTATATAAACTACGTTGAAAGGAGCAATCACACCTGATCTAATGAACTGGTCGAAACAGTTGGAATGGTTTCCCTCGCATGCTCCTCTTTAGCTGTATGATCCTCTGTTTGTCCGAAGCTTCCCTCACTTGACGAAGAAAGATCTTAAAGTACTTGCCAAAATCATTCAACCTCCATAAATATCTACAAAATCAATACAAGTCATATTTGTAGCGCATTATTTACTGTAAGATGCATTTTTATGAGAGTCTCATAACATACCTGAATGAGCTCCTCTTTGTTTCGAGAATAATTTGTTGGAGCCGCACATCTAATATTGGATCAAACGACCTCCCTTGATTTGAAGTAGCAGAAAGGAAGTCAACATTGACATTCTTGTTTCTCTTTTGGATCGGGGGAGATTTACTCCAAGATTAAATGACTCCAATAAATTATTCTCTACTGAACATGGCTAACCACGTCAAGGAAAAATATCTTATGCCCCCCCCCCTCGCACGTGACTCTCAATTCACCAATACCCAATCTATTTTCTACTAGAAAATATGCATTAAAAATATTCAAAACTGATAGAATGCGATTGTAAAGCTATGTAAGAAAGCTAAGCTAAAATAAATACAAAGTTTTTTGATTCAATTTTCTTTGAACATAAGAACTAACCATCTATATTTCATTTTTTTCCAACATGAGTACAAAAAAGTATTTCATAGAAAATAGATTTTATAAATAGTTATTAAAATATTGTACATCATCATTTAGTTTTAGCCGATCTCTTCTTCTTAGCTCTAAAATTCTTAAGTATTTCATCAACAATGGTGTCTTCATTCTTTGGGTAATCTTCAAAATCTGATTTTTCTTGCGTCCTGTCATGTAGAGAAATATTAGTCGCGGGATACTCATAGGGTAATGTAGGCTGTTGTGACGAGGCATCACCTATAAAAGAAAAAAATATAAAATTCAGATGGCCAGGTTTTAAATATCATTGAACTAGTTTAGTAATATTAAAAAAAACACCTGCAATGTCATTATTTACCTACTGGACAGGTCGACACATTGGAATGGTTTCCCCTGCATACTCATATTCAACTATATGACCCTCAAGTACAACATTCTCTACCATTGAAACCACAAACTTTATAAGGATAATCATAAATGTATAAGTAAAAAAAATTAAAACTAAAAATGCATAACTACAAAATTATTAAATATATGATTAAAATACAACCATATTATTGTGATGTGCCTTAGTCATAGGACCATCATGGGGATGCACCCCAATGGAATGGAACTACACGAGAGAACCATCTTCAGGTTGTAAACCGTTATCGACGCACTTCTCTCCAATAGTCCTGGTTTGGTTGACAATGTTGCTCCCTTGATTAAAACAAAGTTGTAGCATATTAAATTTATCGATGATATCAAACATGGTTGTATTATATTAATAATGAAAGGTTAATGTGTATTGAATTTTATTTACCTTATCCTGCAAAGTGGTTCTTGGTAATGTTGGTATGTTTATAGGGAGAGTGAACTTTTCATTGATGGAAATAACAATAATGGAAAACATAGAAGTAAAGAAGAACAACAGTAGCGATGGAAAACAAGAACAATGAACACGAGACCTATAGGAGAAGGTTTGGAGGGCGAAACCTTTGAATATTTAGAAATCCTTCTAAGTTGGAAGAAATCGTAAGCTCAGGAGGAGGAGCGACAGTGGTCGCCGGATCAGTGTCCAGACAGGAGGAGCATGCAGAAAGATCGAGTTGTTGATTCGAGAACATGATCAATGGAAAATGTTTACTTTGGGTCTAAATATGTGAGGAGGTTACACTCAAGATAAGCTAGCAAAGTTGCATCGCATAAATATCGAGTCGTCGATCCAAGATCCTAATCAATGAACATGATTCACTTCTTATATAAATATGCGAGGAGGTTACGCTACGTAAGTTTGAGATTTAAAATCCCTGGAATGCGAAGTTCTCTCAGCCATCGGATCAATTTCGAGTGGAAGGACAAGATAAGGTAGCAAAGATGCATCAGAGAAATATCGAGCCATCAATCTAAGATCCTGATCGAACAAACAACATTCACTTCAGATATAAATATGCAAGGATGTTATGCTCCCGAAAGTTTGAGATTTGAAAAACTCGAAGTCTGGAAATCCAAAATGAATAAGGACCATCGGATCTGGAGATTAGACGATGAGTGTTATATGAGGGAGATCTATGTCAGCAGATTACGTCAGTAAATTACGTCCTCAAGGACATGTGGCAGACCACGTCATCATGGACATGTGGCAGACCATGTCAACAAGACTATGTTAGCAAGGACACATGGCGCAATCATACAATGACAAGTGTCAAGTTTATTTGGCATTTCAGGTATGTGCAATTCACAAATCTAAGTGACACATGGCAGACACTATGCTCGTTCCATGTCATCAAGTGACGTCACTCCAAGAGTTTTAGTTTGGGGGTTTCAACACCAATGCGAAGGACAAAGTTTTGAAGTCCCGAAGGCCGAAGTTGTGAAGGGACGAAGTGATGAAGGGTCGAAGCGCTGAAGTCGCGAAGAGATGAAGTGGAAATGTCCCGAAGTGAATGAGGACCGTTGATTCGAGGAGGACACATGGAAGGAATTTGTGGACTCCAGCTAAAAGTGTTTTGGGAGAGCGTGAAGGTTGAGAATTCAAATCTCTGAAGTCTGGAGTCTCGAAGGAGATCTCGACCATCGATCCAAGAGGGACACGCATCAATGGATTGTTGACTCTAGGTGAAATGCTTCGGGAGAAAATGAGAGTTTTAGAATTGAAAGTCCTGAAGGTCGGACTCGCGGAGGAGAAACTAATCGTAGAATTAAAGAGGACAGATGTCAACATATCTTCCACTTCAGAAGATATCTAGTCAGTAGCAACAAGGTTTGAGATTTGAAACTCTCGGAGCCCAGATCACAAAGTAAATTTCAACCGTTGATTTAGGAAGGTGAGATCTAGTCCGTGGAATTGAGAGGAAAAATGTGAACCGTTCATTCGGGAGCACCATCAAGATCATGAGATCGACAGTCATGCTCCATTGTGGGGCTAGAACATGCTCAGGCCTTAATTTTACATGAGTGGGATGCAATTAAAACCACGGTTTTGGAGAAAGGACGCGTGGAGACTCGTAGTGAATTGCGAGGTGAAAAGTGGGTTGCCCTGAAACCGCCTATGGACTCGCCCACAATAGCGTGGTCACGTAAAGTTCATAGCCCAAGGTCATAACGTGAAAAGGAGCTAGAGCTCACTAAACGGATCTCAGGAAGAGACTTTAGAATAGGAATATGGTCACTGCCATAGGTCACGAGAAGGAAGGGGCTTAAGAGCCAAAGGAGCCAAAAAAGACTGACTGTAACTCCCAGAGAAGATGAAGAATTACAACTGACAGAGAAACAAAAGATTCTGAGGATAACTACCAGAGAAGCCAAAGAACCTTGACTAATGGCCAGAGAAAATGAAGAGTTCGTATGATGATTAGACATGTGATTCTACATGTGAATGAAATGCAGAAGTGAGAATTGTTGGTGTCACAGTGAGTGTGATGTCGGTGGAGAGGCAGTGACGAAGAGAAATACCTGAAGTAGAGATCAGAGACATAGTATATATCATGCAGAGGAAAAACAGAGTATAAAACTAAGAAAGAGAAGCTGATCAGAGTGGGCAGTAGAAGAAAGAATAGAGGATATAAGAGGAACATAGAACAAAATCTAGAAGACATGGAGGCATCATGGAGTTGTAACAGACCATATCAGAGACAGAGAAAGTAAGTAAAGTTTTACAAGATTCAATCAGGGTGGTAGGGAGGTGCTAGGGAGGAATGCAATCCTCTAAATTCTAGTTGGTGCTAGAATAAATGTGGGGCTTGATTGATATCCTCTAAAGACTGTGATGTACAAGAAAGTTGGAGCTTGATTGATATCCTAAGAAGAAGAGGTTTTCTCCCTTTATGGGTTTCCTCATGAGAAATCCGTGTCCCTGTGCATTTTGTGTGGTGGATCAAATATTGCTTATATATACATGTTGAGTTATCAGCAACACATTAAATAATAATTTAGAAATATTCAGAAAAGAACAAAATGTTTTTAAGCTTATATTATAACTGATTCACCCCCCCCTCTCAGTTATATTTCCAACAATTGGTATTAGATCAGATTCCTTTTATTTAAAGGTAGATAAATAATCTTAAACATGACAACTCATGAAGGAACTTCAACCAATAAGTCCCCCCTGTTCAATGGAACAAACTTTGCCTTCTAGAAAATTAGGATGAGAATCTACATAATGGCTTTAGGTGCAGATGTATGGGATGTAGTAGAGATTGGTTATGTAAGACCAATTGTACTAGCTAATAAGGATGACAAGTGAGAATTCATCTTCAATGCTAAAGCTATGAATGCTATTATTAGTGGACTTGCAAAAGAAGAATTTGTCAAAGTCAGGCACTGTGACTCAGCAAAATTTATGTGGGACAAGCTGATAAGTTCTTATGAAGGTGATGAAAAGGTGAAAGACACAAAATTTCAGACTCGCAAATTAAAGTTTGAGCAGTTAAAGATGGATGAATACGAAGTTATCAGTAAGTACTTCTTACGTATAGAATAACTTGTCAACACTATGAAAGGGCTAGGTGAAACAATAGCTAATTCTTTTCTAATCCAGAAAATATTAAGATCTATTCCTGATAGATTTAACTCAAAGGTCTCTGCTATAGAGGAAATAATTGATCTCAAAACGTTGACACTAGATCAACTTCTTGGAACCCTAACTACTTATGAAATGAGAATCACCAAAGGTAAATCCATGACAAGAGAGGCATCTTTTAAAGAAGAGAAAAACATAGACTCTGATATAGATGAGATTGAAGGAAATTTTGTGATAAGACTGAAGAGAGTATCAGGAAAATACAAAGTTAAACTTCCTTTCAAATGTTTCAATTGTGGTAAGATAGGTCATTTTGTATCTAAGTTTCCTCACAAAAGAAAGGATCAGACATATTATGATGGAGAGAGGCACAAACAAAAAAAGTTCTATAAAGAGAATAATTTTAAGAAGAAAAGCCTTTGCGTAAACAATGATGATGATCCATCAGATGATGAAATCAATGACTCTTCTATTAAAGATAAAATAAATGATGTCATCTTGATAGCATTAGAAGATATAAAAACTAAAGATACATGAAGTGAGTTCACTGACTGTGAAGTAGAAGTAGATCTTGAAGGAGAACTGGTCAGTGCCATGGAAGAGATTGAGACACTCAGAGAAAAAAAAAGAAAAGAAAAACAATTACTGCTCAGGTATGAGAAAACATGCAAGGAACCATCTGAAGAAATTAATATGTTGAAGGTTAAGTTATAAGAAGCTAAGAATATTGAAGACATACTCAAACATAAATTGAAGGAAGCCGAAACAAAAGGTGAAAAATTGGAAGCTGAAGTAGTGACTGTCAGAAAAGATCTAGAGAAATTACAGGCCTTACATCATTAGAATCTGACAAGTATTAAGGCCTCAGAAGGGTTAGCCTCCATTCTAAATTAGCAAAGGAATTCAAAGTTGAAAATTGGTTTAGGTTATGAAGAGGGATCAAGTAGTGGTCATCCAAGCAACAAAGAATCCATCAAGTTCGTCAGATCTACAACCATTGACAAAAACAAACCTGCAAAAACAAAGGAGGAGAATCATCTGCCAAGGAGGAGTGAAGGAAAAGATACCATAACTGAATTTGAAGAACAAAGAAATAATACACTTTTTTCTCAAGAAAATCATCAACATGGAAGAAATCAACCTGCTCAAAGAAGACATCCATTTTCCAGGTACAAAGATTTTTTCTATGGATATTGTTTTTACTATTCTAACTTTGTCCACAAAGCTATAAATTGTTCTATAAGATTTAGACATGAGCAATCAAGACAACCAAGGAATAAATACCTGTCTCAAAAAATAATGATACAGCCAAGTTACAAACAACCACAGAATGCAAATCATGTGATGGCTAAGAAAAAGATGCAGACTAAGCATAACAATCGTTATGATCCTTTGTTCAATGAACCAGAGTGTTACATCTGCCATAATTATGGACATATAGTTGCAGACTGTCGTTTAAATAACTATAAGATAGATTCAAATCACACATTTGAAAATGTCAAGGTTTGGAAGGAGAATGAAAATAACAAGTGTGGATTGGTGATGTCAGCTCAAAGACAAAAAGAATCCTGGTATATTGATAGTGGATGCTCCAGTCATATGATATGTGACAAAAGTAAGTTCCTATCACTCAAAGAAAATAAATCAAGAAGTGTTACCTTTGGAAATGATGCTCCAGGCAAGATCAGAGGTAAAGGTCTAGTAAGCTTAAGTAATGGAAGAAGAAAATCTCAAGATGTATTATTTGTTGATGCTTTAAAGCATAATATTCTTAGTGTCAGCCAGATATGTGATAGAGGATGTGAAGTCACTTTAACTTCCAAGAATTGTAAAATAAAGATAGTAAACATAGGAGAGTTGCTTGCAAAAGGGGTTAGAACTGAAAACAATGTATATGTTCTGAAGGAACATAAGGAGAAATGTCATTTAAGAAAAATTGATGAAAGTTGGTTATGGCATAGAAGGCTTGGACACCTGAATTTTGATCATATTTTCAAATTGAATAATGAAGGTGTTGTGAAAGATCTTAAGAAAATATCTAAGCCTAATAACTCTGTATGGCAGTCCTGCCAAATGGGGAAGCTGACTCGTGCTCAATTCAAATCGAAGAGTTTCACATAATCAGAGAAATTGCTTCAACTTGTTCATATGTATTTGTGTGGACCATCACAAAAAGAAGGAACTGGAGGAGAACGTTACTTTATGTTGGTCATTGATGAC
The DNA here is from genome assembly GCA_009831015.1 of Picea engelmannii. Lineage (NCBI taxonomy): Eukaryota > Viridiplantae > Streptophyta > Pinopsida > Pinales > Pinaceae > Picea > Picea engelmannii. The sequence continues at coordinate 48,461 of ML808241.1, forward strand.
TTCTCCAGATGTACATGGGTTGCCTTTTTGAGAGAAAAATCTGATGCGTTTGAGAAGTTCAAATTTTTTAAGGCATTAGCCGAGAATCAGATAGGAAGAAATTTAAAGGCAATTCACTCAGACAAACTGCTTCAACTTTTCATATGGATTTGTGTGGACCATCGCAAAAACAAGGAACTAGAGGAGAGCGTTACTTTATGTTGGTCATTGATGACTTCTCCAGATGTACGTGGGTTGCCTTTTTGAGAGAAAAATATGATGCATTTGAGAAGTTCAAAAATTTTAAGGCATTAGTCGAGAATCAGACAGGAAGAAAGTTAAAGGCAATTCGCTCAGACAAAGGAGGAGAATTTTTGTCAAGAGATTTGAAAGAATTTTTTGATAGACATGGAATTAAAAGAGAATATACTATTCCAGGTACTCCTCAACAAAATGGAGTTGTAGAATGCCAAAATAGATCATTTCAGCAGATGGAAAGGTCTATGATGAATGAAAGGGACAATTCACAAACCTTCTGCATGGAGGTTGTTCACACAACTCTTCATATTCTAAACAAAGAACATCTAATGTCGAACAGTGATAAAACTCCACATGAGTTGTGCTTTGGTCGACCTTCATCCATTAAGCACTTCAAAGTATTTGGAAGTAAATGTTACATAAAAAATAATGATGATCATCTAGGAAAATTTGATAGTACAGATGATGAAGGTATCTTCTTACTATATGCAAGGAACAGCAAAGGATACAAATTCTTTAAGAAAATAATGCATAAATTATTATACTGTATTGATGTTCTAATTGATGAAGAAGCTCCTGTAAAGGATCAACAAAGAATAAGCACTAAGCCAGATGAAAATGATTATGAGAATAATGAAAATGAAGAAAAACAAACCCTAGAGTCATAAGAATATGGCGAATCGGGTGAAGAAGAGACACCCAGACAAGAAGAGTCAGGAAAACAATCAGCATCAAATCCTTCCTCCATAATTACTCAAAAGAATCATCCTGAAAGTCAAATAATTGGTGAGAAAGACAAAGGTGTACAAACCAAGAGGAGGATAATGAAAGACACCGATAAATCTCATATAGAATTCATATCCATGATGGAATCCAAGAACTTCAATGAAGCCAGTGAAGATGTAAATTGGTTAAAATCAATGAATGAGGAATTGGACCAGATTCAAAATATTGAAACTTGGGAACTCATTCCTAGGCCAACAAATAAAAATGTAATAGGATCCAAATGGGTCTACAAAAATAATATGAATGAGCAAGGAAATATTGTAATAAATAAGGCTAGATTGGTGTTGGTGTCTAAATATGTCTTAAAAACAACCTTAGTTTAACATTAATTTATCAACCCGAAGATTCATCTTTTATCTCAAGAATATCAGGAAAGTCTATGCAGGTAGCCTAAAATCATGTACCTAAACCAAATCTAAGTTCATCAGCAATCAAGTTCCTCAACCATTCACCAAAGATTCTAAGAACTAAATGGAATTCAAATCTGATTACTAAGATGCTGGAAAATGGAAAGGAACTAATTAATCTATTGAATTCACTTAACTAGAAAGCAATAGTTGAATCTAACTAAGGACTTGCAAAATTAACTATCAATTATGAATTCTAATTACTGGAAAATAAATAACGAATTACTCTATCTACAAAAAGAAACAACAATTGTAATCTAATCAGAAAGGACAACTAATGTAACTTTTGCCGAAAGGAACAACTATTGTAACTTTAACCGAAAGGAACAACAATCGTAAATCTAAGGAAAAGGAACAGCATGGATGCAAATGTGAGGAACTATCAAGCAATAACTTCAGAAATGGAAATCATAACAGAAATCATTAATAACTAATGGAAATGTTTGTCTTCTATATGCAAAAAATCATAAAATCATTAACACACTTATGCATTTATCCTTGGCTATTGTAAAAGAGATATGAATCACAAAATAGAAATCAAACTTCGAACTGAAACAATTACAGAACGAGACAACAGCTCCTTCAGACTGGGCCCTCGGTCTTCAGAAGTACTTCTATGAGAAACTCAGAGCACATAAATGATAGAAACACTCAAAACTTTCATTGATTCCATGGATGGTAAAACATTTACAAAAACTGCTTGCGTAGAGCAATTCTGAATCTAAGTACTTGAATGTGTTTTTTCCTTTTTTTTTTCTGGATCTATTACCCTCTTATATATTACAATATTTTGGGTAAATCAAGCTATCTTGAGGATCGAAAGATCCTCAGGAGTGCTTTACTATTATAAAGTTACAATATAGACAATGCATTATTTTCAAAACTGCTTTGCACCTAAAAAGTCTTCAACCTCCAATAGCTTGCGTATAACCAAAATCTATTTGGTTATCTTTGACAGTTATTTATCCAATTCTGCAACAAAATCAAACCATTCCAATCGTAATCTAGAATCTATTTAATAAAACTTTAATAACAACCGTAAGAGACATATTAATCATATTCTTTCCTATCTATCCCTAACTATCTAAAGAATCAATCAAAATCATATCATGAACTGTGGGAAAAAGGAAGATATTTATACCTTTTTCGTAACCCAACATACCCCCCAGCTTACTTTCTTGCATGTCCTCATGCAAGATAGAGTCTTTCATGTAAACCAGTTATACTGTAGGGAGGAAAAGTTGGTTCACCATGTCTCCTAAAACCATGGTTTCTTTTGATTTTGTCAAAATCGACGTCTTGTCTCTTTTTATTAACTTGATAATCCGTCTGGTAAACTTCTAGAGGAAACCAGAGGAGAGGGGGGTTATACCTGCATCCCATCCAAGAAGACCATTCCTCCTAGAGTAGTCTATCATGTCTTTCTACTCTAAACGCTGCTCCAAAGAAATTCCTAAATCCAAAGGGCTCTCTACTTTTAACCTCATCGGAGGATACATCCCATCTTAGCTTGGAAGCAGCAAGAGATTCTTCCTTGAATTCTCCAAAATATGTGATACCTGAGTGGATTACATGTAAATGGATAGGAGCCAATAAGTCCACAACCCCTGCCCTTTTCATGAAGGTCTTGTGTTGCATGATGGCTGGGAAGGATTTTGGAGGATCTCCTCTAATCCAAAGATCTAAACCAGTTTCCCTATTTATGAACATTTTTTGAGCCTTACCCCATCTGACATGGTTCCTAGTAAAGGAAAAGAATGCTTGGAATGGTATGTCCCCTATGAAGAGGCCAAGGTTGTCTCCTCTAACTTCATCCAAAATCAATTTATGGAAATATAATTCACACTGAAGGTATTGTACCTTCTCTTCCTGATCTCTGAAACATGAAATAAATTCTAGAACAGTGGCAAATGAAATGGGTTTACCTTCTCTAATGGACTTTACTCTCAACAATAGATACCATTCCAGCAAGAATAAAACATAATTAGTGGAAGGGCCTTTGCAATTGATGGCATTAGAGTAGACATCACATATGTGTTTGATTTGCTCCAAAGATTTTTCCAATTGGTTTCACACCTTTTTGATCTTCTCTTGGGCTCTGGTAAGCGCAACATAAGTTTCACCCTATGTTGTTGTCATGTACTTCAACTCTTTAACAACCCTTTGATATTCATTCCTATTTACCATTTCATGTTGGTGTTGGACTAATGCTTGTTGTGCTTGTGTAAGTTATGCTTTTAGTCTATTGATGATGCCACTTTGTGCTTGAGATTGAGATGTTTGGTATTCTTCCATAGCACTCATCTCTTCCCTGGATTGAATCAATGCTTGCTATGCTTGTCCCAATTATTCTTTTAGCTTATGAATGATGGCACCCTATGCCCGAGATTGGGATGCTTGATATTCATTCATTTCTTCTCTGGAGCGAATTAATTCTTGTTGGGTCTGTGCAAGCTCTAATTCCAATCTATTCATGATAGTACTATGTTCCTGGGACTGTTCTGTTATCATCAGTAATTCACCTATGTTTTGAGTTAGGGTTTGCTGAGACTGCAGTAGTTCTTCCTCCAGTCTCCTAATAGTAGCATTTTGCTCAAAAAGTTGATTTGTTTCCTCTAAAATCAGAGTGTCTGTATGTATCTCAGTATCAACCATCTCTTGTGTTTTTATAGGAATTACATCTTCATCATGAACTACCGCTTCTTCTACCATTAATACCTCAAGATCTGTCTGTATTCCTACAGAAGTTGTACTAGTTGCGTTATTAGGAAGAGGGCTTCTTCTTTGCATTCTACCCTTTTTATTTTTCTTTCTTCTATGGATCTTGTCTACTAGTTCTAATTGTTTCCTCAATTCCTTGATAATCTCCTTGAGTTTTCCCACCTTCTGCTTTAATACCACAACCCTCTTAGCCTTCTTATTCAACAATTTGTTTTCTTTCTTTAATTTCCTAATTTGTTTCTGGCTTTTGGCTGATTTTTGTTTATGAGGGATCTCAAGGTCTTCTTCATTTCGCCCAGCAAATGGTTGTCCCTCTGTTCCTTCCAAGTTCTCTGGTTTTCTAAGAGGGTCTCGTGTTTCAAAAATAAATTCCTCCTGTGTTGTGTCAATTGGAAAAGACATTTCAATGTTAGGAAAGTCTTCAGCTGGTTTTGAAGAGGAGGTTGGTTCTGGTTCTTTTTCCAGATTATGTTCATCTCTATCAGTTAAGGTTCCTAAATTCCCCAAAACCTGAGCTATTTCTATCTCATATCTCTTCAAAAAGTGTCTTATCAAGTGCTCTGCTACAGGTTGGGTGTCTCCCTGATTATCCTTTTGTGTTGTCTACTCTGCTTGCTCAATTGCTTGAACATTTTCCTGTAAAGGTTGTTCTATGAAATTATGAAGTTCTTCAGGGTGCTCTGTTGCATCCTGAACTGCTTCAGTTGTTTCCTGAGTTTGTTTGCTTCTCCTCCTTATCCTAGGGGGGGATCTAAGAGCAACCATTGTTTTCTTCTTTATTTTTGTTAATGCTTGTGTCTGTGAGGTATGGGCCTCAGTGATTTGAGTAGGTTCTGCTTCAACTTCGGTTTGAGGTGGTGGAATTTCTCTTTGGGTGGTGGTCGCCTACTCCAGTTGTGGAGGTCTATTGGCCTCAATCAGATTCTCCCAAGTCAACTGGGTTTGACTCAATGCTTTATCCACTATTAGTTTTACTAATCTGTGGTGGCTAATGATAGTAACATAATCCTTGGACTTTTGTGTTCTTAAGGTGACTTCATGTAGTATGGTATGTAGGAAGAAAGGTAGATTAAGTACTAACCATTGCTTCAAGGTTGCCATCAATTTGAGATGGCGAGGTTGAATTACATCATATTGTCCATTGCAAGTGATGTACTGCTGAACTATCCCCACCAATTCCTTCCACGATTCACTGAGGGTACTTGGATTAAGTCCCTTTCATTTTTTATCCAATTCTTTCCCCGGTTTTGTGAAAGATTTCACAGCTTCCCTCAACTTCGTGTATTTCCCTATCCATTGAATGCGTGTGTTAGGGAGGCCTGTGACTTCTGCTACGATTTCTTGGGTAACTGAGATTTGTATGCCTTGGACTATAGAGATTTCTCGTTGTAGGTTTTGAAAGAATTTGAGTGTGACATTTGTGTCATAACCTTGCAAGCTGCTAAAGTACTCGCTCCACCCTAGGCAATGTAGGATTTCTCTTGCCTGTTCTATAACTTGGAGTAATGTCGGCTCTCTGTGCACACTTCTACCACCCATATTTTTGTAAGAAATAAAGAACGACTATCGTTCCTATTTACAAATTTGGTTAGACCAGCTTTGGAGAAGCATATGCCAAAAATGGAAAATATTAGTAACAATGGATGTATAAAGACGTGGATTTTTTATTTATTGCAATCATTACAGCTAGTTGGGAAGTGTACCGAGCATCCCCCTCATTAATGTAGAGGTCGTCCTCGACCTTCAATGTAGGCAGAAGCAATGAGTGTAGTTATTTTTGGGTGAGAGGTAATGACTGCATTGTCGCCGCCAGTAGGGGCTAACCATAGATCATTTTCAAAAAGACACATGCCACCAAAAATCATTTAAATGATAGTCATTTGATGCGTGGAATTTGCAAAGTTATTACACCTATGTGCAAAAAAAAATGATTTATGGAGAAAATCAATAAAAAATAAGTTAAATCTATTCATTTTTTTTAATAGTCTACATAACATAATATTGTTACTTTTTTGGGTGATTGAGTATAATTGATATGATAACCTCATTATATGAGTAAAGGAGATCTAGAGACACGCAGAAACTTGGTATTTTGGGATAATCTTCCATACCACAGGCAGAGTCGTTGCTGCCCACAGGAATCCATGGCCTTGGCAGGGTTTCCTTTTAACCCTTAAATGAGCTTGTATCCTTAATACACATGCGAATCATCTTTTTCCAAAAATACCATTATCCTGGTTTGGTAGCCAGATGATGATAATGCCACTCACTAGATTATAACTTAAGTGAACAAGCCAGCTCGTGATGAGACCTCTTGTCCTTTGACAAAAGAAAATGTCAAAGGCCATTTCCCTGGTGTGGTAGACATAATGGGAATGTCACTTAGGTTAGTATCCTATGATTGTGGTAGGTTGGCTTGTGATGAAACCCCCTATTCTTTATGAAAAAGGTTTTTGTTGTGTATATTTATTTATTTGTATCTTTTCTTAATATTTGAATTATCTTTTCCCAAGAAGACCATTATTCTGGTTTGGTAGCCAGATGATGATAATGCCACTCACTAGATTATAACTTAAGTGAACAAGCCAGCTCGTGATGAGACCTCTTGTCCTTTGAAAAAAGAAAATGTCAAAGGCCATTGTCCTGGTCTGGTAGCCATCGTGGGAATGTCACTTAGGTTAGTATCTTATGATTGTGGTAGGTTGGCTCGTGATGAGACCCCCCATTATTTATGGGAAAATTTAATTATATATATATATATGTGTGTGTGTGTGTGTGTGTGTGTGTGTGTGTATTTTTTATTTGTTTTTATTTTTATTTTTACTCATTTTTTTATTTTTTAGTTTTTAGTTTTTTTGACAAGGGAGGCTCATCTACTCCTTAAGAGTAAGGGATGGTATAAGGAATTGTAAAGATGCCAAGTAAAAGTGTGTTGAAGACCCCTTATAATATAGAGGCAGAATATCATTCAGGTATATTTGTATAAGGGAAAGAAACAAGTTATGGTGGCGATCAATTATGAACGAGGTTTAAGATATTACGAAGAGATTATTCCACGATTTTTTTTTTTTGATAAGGTGTGAGGAGCCATCCACAAAATAATGATAGATCATTGTAATGATGATTAGAGATAGTGCTGGTAAAAAATATTTGATGAAATCCGCACTTACAGAGGAATGGCTAGCGTTTGAATGGTCAAGAAGGGAACGACAATTGCGCGAAAAGGAACAACAGGTGTTCCGTTCAAAAAGAAACAACAGGCGCGCGAGAAAGGAACAACAATTGCGCGAAAAGGAATAGCAGTTGTTCCGTTCAAAAGGAAACAACAGGTGCATGAGAAAGGAACAATAGTTGCATGAAAAGGAACAACAGTTGCGTGAAAAGGAACAACAATTGTTCCGTTCAAAATGAAACAATGGGCGCGCGAGAAAGGGAACAATAGTTGTTCCGTTCCAAAAAGGAACAACAGGTGCATGAGAAAGGAACAACAATTACGCGAAAAGGAACAATAGTTGCGCGAAAAGGAACAACAATTGTTCCGTTCATGTAAAAGACAGAGTCTGTATGATAGAACAAAATGGGAGTATGGAACAAAAGAAGGTGCTAATTGTAGTTATCTGTCCTGATTCTTGTTTCCTAGATGACTTTTTATAAAAAAAAGAAAAACTAACCACTCAGTTGGAAAACTATGTACATTATGTACAATATAAACAGAATACATCATTTATGGAGTTGGGGTGGCTGGGTTGCCTTCCCATCCAGCCAAAATCTACACCGTAGGGTCTTTACTTACTTCTTGACAGAAAGAATCTTTTGAAGGTGGTTGGTGGTAAAGTTGCAACCGATGTCCATTGAATAGAAAGGGTGATCCAGACCCATCGATGGTGCTCAAAGTAACCATGCCATTATCATGGACTTCATTAATTTCATACGGCCCTAGCCATCATGTCTATAATTTCCCAAGAAAGTCCTGAAATCTGTAATCATAGAGGAGTGCCCAGTCACCTTTCTTGAATGATTTCTTCTTGATATGCTTGTCGTGCCAGGTTTCTCTTTGTCATTGGATAACAATTGTGCACTCCACAGTAGACAAGCGTGATTCATCCAATTCGTTGAGTTGTTGAAGGCATCGTTTATGTGCTTCTTTAAGATTTACTCCAATTTCCTGGGCCATTCTTAGGGTCTTGATCTCGAATTCTATTGGGAAGATGGATTCTTTACCATAGACTATATGGTAATGGGAGTAGCCATTGGTGTTATGCCAGGTTGTACGATAAGCCCATAAGGAATGTGGGAGCTCAGTAGCCCAATTCTGTTGGTTTGTTGAGACAGTCTTCGTCGGAATTGCCTCTAGGACCTTATTGGTGCTTTCTACTTTCCCGTTTGCTTGTGGGTGGTATGGAGAAGTAACTCTGTGCTTAATGTGATAGCTGTCCAAGGTGGCGGTGATTCTATGGCTTGTAAATTGTGACCCTCCATCAATAATTATTTCTCTAGGTAGTCCATACCGTACAAACAATTTGAAAAGGAATTTGATGACTACTTCTGTTGCATTTGGTAAAGCTTCCGTCTCTACCCATTTGGTCATGTAATCCATTGCTATGAGAATATAGTCCTTTTGATTTGACTTTGGATTAAAGGGGCCGATGAAGTCCAGCACCCATATTTAAAATGGTTCTACAACTAGTTGTGTTTTTAAGGGCATTTCATCAGCCTGACCTGGTTTCCCCATCTGATGACAGTTGTCGCATGTCTAGACATATTTCTTGGCATCTATGAATATAGAGGGCCAATAATAGCCCATCTGTAAGATTTTGTGTCCAGTCCTGCAGTCTGCAAAATGCCCCCCACAGAGCTCATCATGTCCTTCTTTCAATATGTCATATATTTCATCCTCTCATACGCATCGTCGGATCTGGAGATTAGCTCCTGTGTGGAAAATATATCCACTGATACAAGTGAATCGTGCACTACGCTGGACGATCAATCATCTTTCCTTTGATGATAAATGTGTCGGTAGTATTCTTGCTGCTAGATAGTTTGCTACATCAGCGTACCAAGGTGGTTTTGTGTCGACAACAAATAGATGCTCATCCAGGAATTGATCCTCAGTTGTTAATGAGTCGTCTATTTTTCGGATGCGGGACAGGAAGTCTGTGACAAGATTTTCTCTCCCAGATTTATCTTTGATGGTGATATCAAATTCCTACAATAATAACAACCATCGAGTGACCCGTCCATTAGTAATTGGTTTATTAGCTAGATATCTAATGGCAGAATGATCAGTATACAGGATAACTGGATAGCCTGTTATATAATGACGAAATTTATTGATGGCATGTATAACAACTAAGAACTCTTTTTCTATTACTGTATAATTAAGTTCGGCTAGAGATAGATTCTTGCTAATGAAATAAATGGTGTAGGGTTTCTTTTCTTATTCCTGTCCCAGAACAGCGCCTATGGCAATGTCCGAGGTGTCGATGGAAATTTGAAATGGTATTTTCCAATTAGGTCCTCTCAACACTGGCGCCATTGAGACCAGTTTCTTGAGTCTTGCAAAAGCCACATCGCATTTGTCAGACCATTGAAATTCTACATTACCTGTCAAAGCATGTAAAGGTGCAGTGGTTTTTGAAAAATTTGGCATAAATCTGCGATAGTATCCAGAAGCACCAAGGAAACTACGTACCTCTGTTTGTGTGTGTGGAGTAGGTAGATTAAGAATTACCTCAATTTTTGTTGGGTCTACTCTAATTTGATATGCATAAATGTAATGCCCTAATACCACTCCTTCTGTCATCATCATGTGACATTTTTCATGGCTTAAACATAACCTAGTAGCAATGCATCGTTCCAATACCTTCTCTAGATTATTCAAGGCTTGATCGAAGTCATCACCATACGGGGTGAAATCATCCATGTAGACTTCAAGCCCTTCGCTAATCAGATCACTGAATATGCTCAGAATGGCCCTTTGGAATGTAGCTGGAGTGTTACAAATTCTGAAGGGCAATACTTTGTAGGCAAAGGTACCCTAGGGACATGTGAATGTTGTTTTGTCCTGATCTTCTGGGGTAATCTGGATCTGTTGTAGTCACTGAAACCGTATAGGAAAGAGAATAATTTCTTCCCTACCAAGGTATCCAGGACCTAATCGATGAAAGGTAATGGAAAATGATCTTTTTGAGTAGCTTTGTTTAGTTCCCTGTAATCAATGCAGATTCGCCATTTCCCGTTTTTCTTTGGGATGATGACTAATGGGGAAACCCATCGACTATCTGAGATAGGGTATATAAAATCTTCATCCAACATATTTTGTAGCTCTTCTTTAACAATATCTCTGAGGTGGGGATTCAGTCTTCTTTGAAGTTGTCGGATAGGTCAGACGTCTTTCTCAATATAAATGTGGTGTGTGCAGAGTTGTGGATCAGTACCTTTCATATCAGAGTACTCTTAGGCAAAATCTTTCTAGTATTTAGAGAGAGTTTGGATTAGCTTTTGTTGTTGTTTCTCTTCTAGGTTGGCATTAATGTTCAGAGACTTCCCTGGTGCGATCTCAACGGATTTATTGTTGTGAACAATGGTAGTTGGAATTTGTTGTTCCATTAAATCTTCCAGCGGGTCTCCCCGTGCTTCACAGTCTAGAACAACTTGGAGCATCTAGCATGTTGGGTTACTTACAACGGTTGGGTTGTTAATAAACCCATTGATTACATCATCTTCTAGCTGATTCTTGTGCTTGAGGGCTTCTTCCATCGTGAGTGGGGCACATGGATCCTTCTCGGGATATCATGGTGGTGGCAATTGTGGGTGTACAATCATTGGAATAGGTTTGGCTGGAGGATATAAGATGAGATTCCTTGTAACCCCTCCTCTAGCAATTTTCATTATACCCGATCGACAACCTATGTATGCATCAGCTATCACGAGACATGGTCTGCCCAATATCAATGGATGCCCTTCAAGTCCACTTTTTGGGTTGATGATGAGAAAATCTGCGAGATATTCCCAGAATCAACTGAAATGGCTATATCATGTAGTGTGCTGAGTGGTGTCACCACTGATCGATTGACCAATTGCAACATAATCGGGGTTGGGTCGAAAGAGTGAAGACCCAGGGCATTGCAAGTTTCCATAGTTAGAATATTGATGGTCGCCCCCAAATCAACTAGGGTATTTGGAAAGGAACAACCCTGAATCTGAACTGTTACTATGGGGTTCCCCGGATCTGCATATTTAACTGGTGTTTCTCTACCCAAAATTAGATCAGATAAGGCTCCCACTACATGAACTGTTGATGAAGAATTTTTTATTTTTCTGACAGATTTCCTCCCACATAGCTCCTTGATGGTCTTTGCATAGATCGATATGTCTTGCAGGAGTGGAATTTTGATGTATAAATTCCTGAGTTCCCCTACAATGTCGAAGTCAGGACATATGGTGGGTTTCGCTATCATTAGTCTTTCGAGGAACGAAGGGGAGGGAATTGCATCCTTATCAGAGTCTTGTGATTCGACTGTGTTCCTCCCTTGCCTGATTTCTTCTGTTATTATCACAGTCGAGGGTGTTATTGGTGGTTTTTTTTCATTCCTCTATTCTTGGGGAATGCCATTTTTTTCGGGGGAGATGATGCACCCTGATCTTAACCGAAGTTCATTGCACCCTACTGGATTGATTTCCCCTTTTCCACTTTCCATAATCTGGACGAGTTGAGCTAGTCTGTTATTGGGATTCAGGTGGGATTGGGCAAGTAATTGAGGGCACAATTGTGATTGGGGCAATGGGAGTGGAGTTTGTAACAAAGGTTGGGTTTGAGAGGTCATCCCCATAGGTTGGTTATTCATCCCCATGGGGCGCTGCCAATTTTGGTTCCAATTTGGGGTTTGGGCAGTCAAGTTAGGCCATTGTGGAGGGTAGGTATTATTCAAATTTTGCCAGGATGAGGTGGGGTATTGTGAATTTGGCCAATTGGAACTTGAAGTTGGTTGATTTTTCCAGTTGGGGTTTGTGCCAGGCTGGTTTGGCCAGGTAGGAATTGCAAGTGGGTAGTGTTGGGGCTGCCAGTTCTAATTAGTAAATGGCTAACCTTGCCATGTGCTGCCAAAATTCTGTTGTTGATTATGTTATCACCCTATAAGTTATAGGATAAACTGGTGACTGAGATATTATCTGTCTCTAGTGTTTTTGTTGACAAATGATTTTTCATTCCGCAAATAATTTGAAAAGAAAAAGAAAAAAGAAAATAAAATAAAAAGAAAAAAGAAAAGAAAAGGAAAAAGAAAAAAGAAAAAAGAAAGAAAGGAAAAAGAGGGCATAAAAGAATTTCAATAAAAGCCCCATGCAATAATAGCAACTTGGTTCATACCATTCAAGCATGGCCAAGTTCTTTTTAAATTTGATGTTGATAGGGTAGTGAATGAATTTGGATAAACAGTTTAATCTTAGCCAAAGTGTCTAGGTTAGAATAGTGAATAAATCTGGCCAGACTGTCTAATCTTGGTTAGATATCCCCAGGGTAGAGTAAATTCTTAACCCAACAGTCTAATCTGGGTTAATTGTCATAAGAAGATAGGCTAGTATATAGGCTAGTTGCTTTAATGTTTCATTTCAATAAAACCAACTTGATGTAAATGTTTCACCATGTTTCATATGCTTAGAAGATCGTTTGGTCGAGCCCCATGGTGGTATCTACTTGAAAAGTTTGGGGAAAAACCCATAAAATGCGTTTATCCTAAGTTCTTCCCCGGCGCATGTGTTTTCTGCTCCCCACTTATGCTCCCTACACATATCAACGGTCTTGATCGTGGCACCCAGATCTACGGCGGACAGATCATTCTGGACCCCCCTGACCATTCTACTTTTAACCGCGGGGGGGTTCCAGAATCGATGATAAGACTCTCACTCATCTGGACAACTCAAGATCAAGCGCTCAAATAAACGGTCAATATTGGATTCCAGACCCCCACGTCCATTCTGCCTTTAATGGAGGGGGGGGGGGTCAGAAATGAGTGATAAAAGGCGTGCAAAGATCTGTGGCCAGGAAACAGGCACACAGATCGACGACCCAAAATGGATTTCGGACCCCCCCAGATGATATTCTTTTAACCGAGGGGGGGGGTTCGTAATGGTTTTATTCCTCTGGCGGGTCCCTTGTTATACATGGCGTCAATCTATTTCCCTGAGTCCCGTCACCATCTGCTATCTGACAGACCTCCGTCACCTCTGGACCTCACCTTCCACCTTTTCCAAAATGGTCATGTCCCATAACTGCTGTCAGTCCTTCCCCCCTATTCGCTTGTAGCAAGCCCCTTATTATGGCTTTTACCTCCAATCGATAGTTGCCACGTCACTCGTTCATATCCCTCTGTCACAGTCACCCACCATCTCACCCTCAAAGTGATTCGTTGGCCATTTATTACTGGATAACCTATCTGTTATCCAACTGACTTGTCTCCCACGCCCAACCGACCCCAGTTTAAATAAAACTACCATTATTCCCTTACTTTCGCTATTCACCCATCGCACCAGAGAAATTCACCAATTACTCCTCCGTTACATTTTGTTTCCCTCATCCACAGTCATTTGCCCCCACTAACATTTTTTTTATTGCAGGTATTATTGCATAAATGGCGCCAAAGTTCAAACAAGCGGAAGGAGAGTAGAATCTATTTCTCCCGCCTCTTGTCGACCTGGAAAGGATCCCACTGGTCGACAAAGACTGGTTAATCGCAGATACCAAATGCCATTTTGATTTCTTAGACCTCCAGTCGTTGCTCAGGGAAGTCTTCCTAGACCAGAGTGATGAAATTGGACTCTGGGAGTCTAATTTACCCCTTTACCTCTTCCCTCAGATCCACCATTTTCTCGAGTTTTCTCTCAAGTGTCAAGCCCATTATATCCCCAAGCAAAAAGCTATCGTCTCCTTGTCCAGAGAGATCCTGTTCCTCATCACGCCTGAATCCATAGACCAGATGATGCAAATTCCCCGAGCCGACTCTACGTCCCCCTTCAACCTGGAAATTCTCACCAAATTATACCAGAAAATGACCTTCCCCCAAAGAGCTCAAATATTCGAGCTCTTCCTTCCCTCATCCGCTCAATTTCCCTCCACAAATCCTCCTTACCCGTCCTCCATGTTATCAACTAAGGGAAACCAGGTCATCTCCTCCCTTTGTGCTTTGTTAGGATACTATTCTGACCAGTGGGTAGATGAACCCATTCTGGGTTTTTTATCCATCTTCTCTACAGATGAAAATCCCACCACCCAGTTTGATTTCAACACCTTCTTGGCAGACAATATTCACGAACAGTTCATGAATTTCGGTACTGAAGGCATGTTTAGATATTCATCGATATTAGCATACTTGTTCGTCTTCTTCCAGGTGGACAAATTTGGTTTTTCCATGCAGAAGATGGATGGAGATGGTAGATCGCAGGCAGTCATAGCGTGGACGTCCTTGCTCAAGCACAAATCCACTGATTTCAGTTTCAAGGAGTTCATCGACCAATTCTACCACCCTGTGGTAAGCATGCTAGGTGGCAGGCCTGAGCCTCGGATAAACGACGAAGTTCAGAGGATCCTGCATCTCTCTGACAACACTAAGACCGGGGATTGGTACCTGTATCAAAATCATACCAAGATCAGAGTATACAGGTGCGAGTTGGCACCATATAAGCTACCCAAGTACTTGCCTGTCAGAATTTTCGCGTTAGAATATATAAGGCAGATTATAAATTCAGATGATATCCATTTTGTATCATTGAAGAAAAAGCAGTAGCTTACAATCAAGGGGAAGATTGGCTCCTTCATCTGCAACAATCGTGGTGCTAGGGAAGAAGCAGACAGGATGCTAAGGGAGATGAAATTCTTCATGAGTTTCCCATGGAATTATGATCCATGTGGGATCATCTCAGAAATGAGGATGAAGAACAAAAACATCCCGTATGTTCATGTGCCTAGGCCTAAGGTGGAAAAATTTGCAAATCAAATAGTGTGGGAGCCTAACACATTGGTCAAAGTGGAACAGTAGGTTCCCCCGACCACTGTGCCACCAACGACCATGCCACAGGTCCCAAAAGAGAAGAGGCCGAGGCAGGATTTATCTCCACCTGTCACTGAGGTATCTTCCGAGGAATTCCAGCCGCATACCAAAAGGCCTAAGACTTCGTCAGTCCCTGGCCCGACCAGGGAAAAAGAAGCCCCATCCACCATAGTGACCAAGTCTGTTATTCCACCCTTCGGGTCGAGCCTCTATAAGGACATTACCCTAGCATTGTCGAAGAAATCCACAGACTCCTCATTGAACACTCAGCCAGGCAAGACTAGGCCCAAGTTGAGAATTTTTGAAAAGTATGAGTTGATTAAG
Organism: Picea engelmannii; assembly: GCA_009831015.1. Lineage (NCBI taxonomy): Eukaryota > Viridiplantae > Streptophyta > Pinopsida > Pinales > Pinaceae > Picea > Picea engelmannii. Next base: position 63,981 of record ML808241.1, read on the forward strand.
AAAAGGAACCAGACCCTGACCAACAGTACTTGCGCCCAGTTCTGGAAGTAGACGTTGACAATGAAACATAGTTTGCTATCTACATTTGACACCGAGAAGGGCAGGATGCACATGGCATTCCTCCAAGCATAGGTTCCAGATCCAAAGGTGATCACTAACTACAAGAGGGCCACCTTCGAATTTCAGATGAAGGACGTGCACCCAGTCGATCAGATGGATCTACACAAGAAGACAGGGGAAATGGTGTTTTATACGTTGGCTCATGCTTCCACTTCAGCGTCCAAATTGCAGGTGTCCCTGAACAATGTTCAAACACAACTCAAGTTGGAGAAGATATCGTCCTTTGCAAAGGACAATAGGATCAAATCTTTGGAGGAGCTGGTCCTCAAGATCAACTATGATCCTTCAAACGTGAAAGTAGCTGAGGAAATGATAAAGAAGAAAAATGATGACATAGCATCCTTGAGGAAGCAATTGAATCTCCCACCCATAGAGGATTCACAGGTGAAGGAGATAGTAGAGAAAGAAGGTGAGAAGGATGAAATGCTCAAGCTGCTCATGGAGCAAAATGCACAGCTCAAAGAAATGGAAGTTGAGATGGAGAAACTATTAAAAGAGAAGGAGTAGTTGAAGCCAATGGAAGTCATTCCATTGAGTTCCATTCCGATTTCGGGAGTGAGTACAGAATCAGTGACAACAGTCCCATCCACGACTCCATTGACATCCCAGGAGAAGGCAGCCGATCTGGCTGAGTCCATGGAAAAAATGAACCTGCAGGAAACAAAGATCAGCAGGCTTAAAAAGGAGATTGAGAACCTTCAGGAACTCAAATATTCCTTCCAGACCAGCCTCTCTAAGGAAAAGCAAGTAACAGAGCAGCTCAAGCAGGAGCTACAGCAGCTCCGGAAGCAAACAGTGGCAGGAAAGACATTGGCTGAGGTTAAAGAGAGTATATGGACAGACATCACTAAGTCCATGAATGATATATGGCCCATGATCCAGATCATGTTTGAGCAGAACGAATTGGTCTAGAGGAGAAAATAGGCCATTGAGAGGATCATAGTAGAATTGGGATACATGCCAACATAGGCAAACGAGATCATCAAGTTCCTCAATTCTAAGACCAGGGAAGAGCTGAAGATTGAAGATAGAACATAGACCATCCTTGAGGTCAAAAGAGTTTTGACCAAGAGAGGACTAATGCTTCAGCTGGAAGAAAAGGTGTTGGCCATGGAATAGGGGGTACAAAGGTTCTTAAGTAAGATTGAGGCTCTCCAGAAGAAAAGTATACCTGGTTTGAAGGTAATTAATGATAAACTAATGACACTCCCAGATTACAAGAAGAGATTGGCTGATGTGTCTAAGGACAGTTCAAAGTTTGCAGGGATTCAAGGGAGCATCACCGGCAAGGAATTTCTGGATGCCCTTCAGTGGGACATCAACATCCAACACAAGATTCGATACATCTTCCTCATCAAGCCCACATTCGCCAAGTACACAGAGATCGACGAAGTGTATCAAAGGCTGCTCAAAGTCAATGTGCCCAATCATCTTAGATGGGAGGAAATCTGTGATCTAATCTATTAGCAAATGATCTGTCCAGGTCCAATCAATTGTCTATTCAGATGAAGTTGTGTAGAGGATTCATCAATGGCCCACCCAGAAATCAGCGTGCAGTTACACCATGTCATCAAGCAGTTCCTAGATTTAGGAAATTTGTTAAATTAGTTAGGCTAAAAATAGATTTAGCACATCCTGGTCATTTATGACAGGAACGTTTGTAATTTGAGTTATAAATACTTCACCCTTCGAAGTATTGAGGGTTGTTTATCTTCACACCCTGACGCTATCAGACTGTAATATTTTTTAAGAGATCTTCCATTAATAAAAAGGAGGCACTTTTACAGGATTCTTGCGTGTATTCACTGGTGATGTTTTTTCTCTCTAAGTTGAATGTTATTCTCGCTTTGTGATCATACTATTTTCTAATTCTAATCTTTAAGAGTAACGAATGTTGTAGGATTTATCTCTTATACCATGTTTCTGACTCGAAATATTTTAGTGTTTTATCTTCTGGTGTTTTCAATAAAGGAATTATTAACTGCTTCTTTGTTGAAATTATCTCTCTCATCTTTTCTAGTGTTCATCGTTTAAGCTACTAAAAGATCCAGTGATTATATTATCTCGCCCTGTAAAGTTTTCCCTTCGTGTTTCTGGTTTGGATTTCATGTCTTATTAAAACACAGACCCCATAGCCCAATGGATGTGTAGACTGTCTCAACCAATTCAAAAAACACTTTGACAACAAAACCGACCTATTTCTTTACCTAGCCTAATATCTAAAATTGGAAACATAGCTAAATCATATAGAGAGATCCCTCTCTGAAGTTGGAAGGGATAGATCCCAACTTCAAAAGTGGTTGGATAAAGTTACCTTTGTAGATTTCTTCTGTTTTCAACCTCTAGGAAATTTACAGAGTGCTAACAGATTATACTGTCTAGGATTCTGCTATTGATTGTACTGTCCAAGAAAGAAAGAGGAAGAATCCTAAAATGTATTTTGAGTTTGGGACTGCCACTGATGGCGTTGAGCCATCAGATATAATGGTTTTGTTTCCTCTTCTACTTATTTGAATACAACTTTCAATCCAGGGAGTGATGTGCATTCCTCTGTTTCTTGATCCTTGGCGCAAATAGCGCAAACCCAAACTATATCCAATGGCATTCCCTTGGACCATGTTTCTTTCTACACCTGTGGAAAAATATAGCCAAGTTCTGCTCTGCATCTACCTTTTTCTGTTTGGCCTCCAATACATCCAATTGTGTAGTCAGAGTGCTCAAAATATATGTTTTAAAGTTTTCTAGGAGATTACTGACTTCAGCTCGCGTAACACCTCCGCTGGAGATATTGTTGTTTATTGTGAGGGACCTCCGTATTTCTGACCTAGTCCATGTACTTCCTCGTGAGCACCTGATACACAATAGAACAATATTGACGCAGCCTCACCCCTTGCCTCGACAAAAGGCCTCTGCGCTGACCTCCCAGTCTTTAAGGATCGTTCAAAGTTCATCCTCGAGCCGGAGTGGCTCCTTCGATTCTCCCCTGGAATCTTTATTTAAATTTGACCCACAGGTCTTTTTCGGCACCTTACAGCCTTTAGGCCCGATCCCTTCTCCGTTTACAATAGAAAGTCATAATCGAGTTTCGGGGTTCTCCAATCCCCGATGTCACAAACACTTACTTCCTCGAATTCCCGATCTCCGATATCACTTCTCTTTCAGGACTTTTCTCGACGATTGTGATTGTCGCCGCGCGTCCTCAAGGATGGATGGTCCTTGTCTGCTTTGGGGTTTCCACCATGGAAATTCCCAATTCCTCGTTATGACGAGATGACGTCAGGAGGGTCCCACACGGAGCTCTCCTCTTTTCGGAAAATCAGACTTCGCGATTCTGAATTGCAAGTCCTCCTTGTCTCTAGGACTCACGAAATGTCGATCCCCGACTTTCTTCAGATTTCTAACATGCGTCCCAAGTGGATGGATGGTTCAGATTGACCCTCGGGTTTCTCCAATTTCAAAACCAAAAACACTTACCTATGCAACCTCCAGTGTCCGGATCTCCGATGTTGGATGATCGAGACACGTATCCTTCCTGAGATCCCCAGATGTGGTCCTCTCATGGTTTCGGGGTTCAACAGGTCTCAGACCCTTAATCTCGAGACTCCCGATATGTCGATGGTTCTCGATTTCTGCCACCTGTCCCAACAGATGGACGATTTTGATTGTATCGGGGTTTCACTATGAATTTCCCTGACCTCTTGACTGTGGGATTTCCAATATCCCGAACTCCGCTCCTAAGTATCCCGATGCCATTTGGGACCTTCAATCACTTGACAGGGTTTAAAACTGTGCAACTCCTATCTTATCGGACAGTTGACGAATAACGGGACGAGGATCCAACGGCCCACGTTCTCCTGTGAGTGAACTCTGCACGCTATCGTAACCTCCTCGCTTCTCTGGCAAATCTGACAGCTGGTAGGATTTCACTAATCCTCCCCACAGATTCCTGACCGTCGGTCTCTTCCCTTTGATGATTTCTACGAAGGAAACCAAGGATTCTTCCCTGGACTTATCCACTTGCACTACAAACTTCCGATGCCCCTCAATGTTTTCAAATTCTTTACTCCTCCTGAGCTTCTCACAACTTCGAGCCTCAAAGAGGATCCTTGCGCGCACTCCTTGCGACAACCTCCAAACACCTGAAGTGTTAAACGCTCTTCGACCTTACGCACAGTCTGTAGCAATGGTCTCTCAATAGCTTCGCTCATATACGCAACTCTGAGACTCTCCTCTCGGCCTGCGCACTCCTTGCACGACTCTTGTGCCCAACTGCACTCCGAGGGAATGAGAACAAAACTAAACTATCCTTTGTCAACGCACTCCTTGTGGACAAATTCAATTGCACTCCTTCCAGGAATCTTACTCAGACAGAGAAACAATTGAAAATCATTCTCCTTACTCTCAGACTTCAAATTCAACCATGAAATCATATACACAACATATAAAGCAAATGTATAACAGGAAGCAAACATTCATGAGCATATCAGTCAACATCAATACACAGAGAACAAACACGACACCATGAATTTGAATCAAAGCTTTCTATTAATCCAAATATCTATACATGGGTGTTCTTACACAACTCTCTGCTTCTCTCCTATGCTCTTCTTTATGCTTCAATAATTTTACAATACACAATGAGGGTGTCTATATCCCATTTCCCTCTTTCCTTCTAAAACTGTCTAATCTATACATTCAATTCTACCTACTTGCATTAACTACTTTAAACGCCTTCTATCTACTAAGGACGAGAGAGAATCGCTCAAGGTCCGTTACATTTTACAAGTGTGCTTCTTGTTAATGACTTCATTTAAGATTGTGCATCAATTCCAAGGTAATTTCAAAACTTGCGCTGGCGCTTGTTTGGTTGTCTCCTGCTTCCACGCTGGCTCGCTTGATGTTGGCGATGCTCCTGCATCATACTCCCTGGCTTGAAAAATTTCATGGGCTCCTGTCCATGAGCTCACACACGGTCTGTCCATGCTTTTCAATTTCTGCTTCATTCTCCTAGCTGGCATCTTCAACTAGATGGCCTTTCCACTTGACCAGATACTCAAAGTATTCTTTCCGCCTGGTCTTCTTACCAATTCTTCTGTCCAGTATGCGCTCCATCTATGGCTGCTCTGCAACTGGCATCTTCTTTGTCCACTGGATCACTAGCTGCTCATCTCCTGTTCCTTCTTCCTCAAGTTTATATGGGTACAAATCCGAGATATTGAATATCGGAGAAATTTTGATTCCATCGGGTAATTCAATCTCATAAGCATTTGCCCCAAATTTATTCAAGACCCTACATGGCCCAATTTTCTTCATCTTCAACTTATTGTATGTTCCTCTCGGGAACCTTTCCTTTCTCATATATGCCAGAATCAAGTCACCAACCTTGAACTGAAGTTGTCTTCTGTGCTGATCTGCTCTGTGCTTATATTCCTGACTTGAATTATGTAGTCGCTCCTTCACCTAGCTGTGAAGTTCCTTCATCGCTTCTACAAAATCTTCTGCACTAGAACTCCTAGTCGCATTCTATTCTGAATCTCTCAATTCAAAAATTCCCCTCGGTTGTATGCCATAGACAATCTGAAATGGACTCTGTCCTATACTTCTGTTAACTGAGTTTTTATAAGAAAACTCTGCCTGCAGAAATATATTGTCCCACTGGCTGTGGTTCTCTGTCATCAAGCTTCTTAGCAAGTCTCCCAGACTTCTGTTCACCACTTCCATTTTTCCATCCATCTGAGGATGATACGCTGAACTAAACAACAAGTTAGTTCCCAACTTCTTCCATAAGGTCCTCCAAAAATTCCCTATGAACTTCATGTCTCGATCTGAAACTATACTCCTTGGCAAACCATGAAGTCGAATGACCTCTTTGAAAAACAGATTCGCAATGTGAGTTGCGTCACTGGTTTTCTGACATGGAATGAAATGTGCCATTTTGGAAAATCTATCCACCACCAAAAGTATTGAATCAAAACCTCTTTGTGTTCTTGGAAACCCCAATATGAAATCCATGCTAATCACATCCCGTGACCTTTCTGTTATGGGCAATGGTTGATAGAACCCCGCATTCTGTCTTCTTCCCTTCGAATGCTGGCAATTTTTTCATCTGTCCACGAATTTCTTGATGTCTGCTCGCATTCCCGACAAAAAATATGACTCATTCAACTTTGCGAACGTCTTGTCATGACCAAAGTGTCCTGCTAATACTCCACTATGTTTCTCCTTTAGCAAGTTCTCTGTCATGGAGCATTTCGGAATACACAACTGATTACCCTTAAATAGTAACCCTTCTTGGATCATGTATTTAGCCCATTGGCTTCTGTCTCTAAGAATTGGATTCTTAGTTGCTTCATACACTTCCTTAAAATCCTGATCATCTGTGTACATGTCCCTGAGATCATCAAAACCCAACGTTTTGACTTTGAACTCCTGCAACATCAAACACTTCCTGCTCAAACCATCAACAACTTTGTTAGCAGTACCAGAAATATGTTTAATCACAAATGTGAAATTCTTCATATACTCAACCCATTTGACATGTTTCTGATTTAACTTTTCCTGTTGAGTCACAAACTGCAATGCATGATTGTCACTGTACAGGACAAATTCTTTCGGGATCAAGTAATGCCTCCATTTCTTCAATGCCTGTATGATAGCATAGAACTCCTTATCATATGTGGAGTATTTCACTTTCTCTTCATTCATCTTCTCGCTGAAATACGCTATCGACCTGTCTTCTTGACTCAAGACTGCCCTGATTGCAAATCCACTTGCATTTCGTTTCACTTGAAATGTCTTTCGGAAATACGGCAACACCAAAACTGGTTGTTCCGTGATTTTCCTTTTCAACAGATTAAAACTTCTCTCAGCTTCTTTTGTCCAATGAAAAGACTTGTGTCTTTTCTTCACTGTGTCCATCATTGCTACGCTAATTCCACTGAAATTCCTGATGAACTCTTAGTAGAAACTAGCTAATCCCTGGAAACTTCTCACCTCAAAGATATTCTTCGGTGATGGCCAATTCTTGATTACCTCCACCTTATCTAGATCCATCCTCAACTCATTAGCCGAAATAACAAATCCCAAGTAAATAAGCTATGTCTTCATGAATGAGGATTTCTTCATGTTTATCAACAACTTATCCTATTGTAACCTCTGCATCACTGTAGCTAAATGCTTCAGATGTTCTGCCACTATTTTACTGTAAATCAGTATGTCATCTAAATACACAATGACAAATTTTCTGATGAACTCCCTCAGGACTTCTTTCAATAACCTCATGAAGGTACTTGGTGCATTTGGTAAGCCAAACGGCATAACAAGCCATTCATACAACCCTTTGTTTGTTTTGAATGTTGTCTTCCATTCATCACCTTCTCTCATGCGGATTTGATGATAACCACTTTTCAAATCAATCTTTGAAAAATACTTTGCTCCACTCAAGCAATCCATCAGATCATCCATCCTTGGCAATGGAAATCTGTACCTGATGGTTATCTTATTAATTTCCCTTGAGTCAGTACACATTCTCCAGCCTCCATCTTTCTTCGGACTGAGTACTATTGGAACAACACCTGGGCTCAAGCTTTCCCTGACCAAACCTTTGTCCAACAACTCCTGGACTTGCCTCTTAACCTCTTCATTCTCTTGTGGCGTCAATCTATATGTGGCTTTATTTTGCAAACTGGATTCTGGTATGAGATCAATATGACGACTCACACTTCTGATCGGTGGCAACGAACGAGGTAATTCGTCCACTACTATATTAGCGAACTCTTCTGGTAGTTCCTGAATTTCCTCTGGTAGATCATCCACTCTTGTGCTGGTCAAAACAATTCTAGGCTTTCTGACCACAAAGAGCTGTGGATCTTCCTTTTTCTTAACCTCTGTAAGAAGTTCCTTCCCACTCATGAGAAGTACTGTGTTTCTTACTTTTGGCTTCACCTCCTTATATTTAATTGGAAGCAACATGTGTGTCCTCCCATTCTTCTCTAAGGTGTATTTGTTCATTCTCCCATCATGAATCACATTTATGTCATATTGCCATGGTCTACCCAGCAATAGATGACAAACATCCATAGGAATAACATCACACAAGATCTTATCATTGTATCCTCCTATCTTGAATTCAACTAAACATTGTTTAGTGACAGTTACCTGATGTCCTTTTTGTAGCCACGAAATTCTGTATGGGCTTGGATGATCAATTGTCTCCAGCTCCATATTTTCTACCATCTCTGTCGAAATGAGATTGTCCGTGCTACCACTATCTACAATGACCTTGCATACCCTATCCTTGGTCTTGCAAGCAGTCTGGAAAAGTCTGGTCCCTTGGAATGAACTCTCCACCTCCTTCTCTGGTGTCAAAAGAGATTTTCGCATCATTAGCGATCTTCCGCCTTCAGCGTCTTTTGCCTCAACATTCCGCCTCTGTGCTTCAGCGATGTGAGTTTCTCCAATCTCTTTCTTTTTATCTGGACACTCGTAAGACTTGTGCCCATTATTTCCACATGTGAAGCATGTTATTACTCCACCTCTTCCTCTTCCTCTACCTCTAGTACGAGGAAAAGTATTATTGTCAGCATAATCTCCTCTCTGCTCAGTATGCTGCCCTCTCTGTTTAGCATATTGCCCTCTTTGTGAGGTTCCACCTCTCTCAGTTTGAGTCTGAGGTTTCTTCCAGTCTTCCTTGAGCTTATGATATTTGTCCTGGGCAACTGATTTGCCTCTAGGCTGACTTCTGCCTTGGCCTCTCTGACTCTGTTTTCGGCTCAGCTTCTCCTCCACTTTCAAAGTCATATGATAAGCATCTTCCACCATTCGGATGGTTACCATGCTCATCTCATCCTGAATGTCATATCCTAGACCATTCAGATATCTAGCAACTTTTTCATCATCGCTCTCCCGATGACCTGCCCTGATGTTCAGTTTGTAGAATTCTTTCGTGTATTCCTTCACTGTCACCAGCTTCTGTCTCAGGTTCTTCATCCTCCTGAACATAGTAATTTGATAATCCCTGGGGATGAATTTCGCCTTCATATTCGCGATCATTCTATCCCAGCTCTTGATTTTTTGATTGCCCTTGCAGCATCTGTCAGCTTGTAGTTCATCCCACCACAATGTTGCATGTCCCTTTAATCTTGTGATAACATTCTTGACTTTCTTGTCCTTTTCGACATATTCATAGTCGAAGTATGTGTCCAAAGCTCTAATCCAGTCTAGAAGCTCCTCAGCATCCAAGTTTCCCTCATAAACTGGAATGTCCATTTTCGCTTTTGCACCCATTCTTGCAATAGCTCTAATCAAACATTCGTTTGATGCATCTGTTAACGCTCTGTAATTTTCCCAAGGCTGCAGAGGCAGTCACAGAGGTAACCTCAAACCACTTGGAGTCTTGGATATATCCCTCCAAGACTCTGAGAGGGCTCTCTCTGTATGATTTAAACTTGGTATGGAATAGGATAGAAGTCAGGCTAGCTATGAAAGTATGGGGTTGGGATTTTTAAATGGTTGTTTTGAGACAACAAGGAGGGCCATTAGGCAAATGGGGTCTGTGCTTAAATATGTGATTCACTCTCAAATCTAGACAAATATCTTACACAGGGAAAGGTAGTGGAAGTGTTAGATCGAATTAAGTTTGAATGGTGTCGATTTGAGGAAGAACTAGGGGAGGAAAAAGCGAGCAAATGAGCATTTAAGAATTCAAAAACTGAGCTTTTTAGAGGAGAAACATAAAGATTATCACAAGATCAGATGAAGAGTATTTTACAATAAATTCTTCTTTGTTATTATCTTTTGACAATAAGAATTGAAAACAAGTGAAAAGATGACAGGAAAAATACTTAACAGAGAAAGAAACGCCACCAATACATCCGCACAAGAATCCTGTAAAAAGCATGCCCATTACTGATTGATAATTTAAAGATTACAGAAAATTTTTCTGGAATGGCAAAGCCCATGGTCCAACAAAGAAAATTCCACCCTCACAGGTCGAACCCCCCTTTCATCTTTTACATGTGCCTATATACAAAAATGTCTCCACCTTCCAAAATATCCCAGCTTTAACTCTTCTTTATAAAAATACAAAACAGTTACAATACTGCATGACACCTGTAAATGACCTCTTAAAACAAACAAAACAGTAAATTAAAGGAAAAACTAAATTTGGAAACTGTTGGCTCGTCGTCTCAAATTTGTTGGAAGGTTGTTGATGCCTATCCCTCAAATCTTGGAAATAATGGCCACTTGTCCCTTTGACTGCTAGTCCTCTGCCTAGGAAAAAGAAAGATACTCTGCCACCTCCTTCTACTATTGAACATGTTCAGCAGGCCAATGGGTGCAAATTTGAGCCCCTTCAGGCTGTGCACTGGAACAATGGTGAAGATCTCAAACGAAGATGGCTGCAATATGATTGCAGAATTTGAGTCTTGTTGCATGATCACAAGCTTGTTGGATTGGTTTAGATAAAATTCATACTCTTCTGCATTACCCATTGCAGATGTCTCAGGTCTCTGTGTCCATTCAACATCCTTGGGGGATACATATCCAGAAATCGGCCTGTAGAAATGTGGGAAAGCTCTGATCTTTCTTTCCTTGGGACACCATCCAGCTCCTTAGCAGTTGAATGCACCCACTACTCCTCCAAACTGAGTTAGAAGGTGATTTCCAAATGATCCCCATAAGTTATCCATTCTCCATGGTTAAAAAAAAAAATATCCCTTGTTCAAGTTCCATAGATTTAACATAGTAATACCATCGTGGGATGGATCTGTGAAGATGCAATTGCGAGTAGGAAGAGCGTGATGTTGGCACCTGAGGATTGTGCCATCGGGAAGAACAAGCTTCTTGAGAATATCAAAGTCATGGCCTCCCACTGCATCGCTCACATACACTGGGCCTCCACATATGGCTCGAGAAGCTACATGGAATTTGGCACAAACATGATCAGACTAAAACATATCCCAATCCGGTTGTATGAAGTTTCCCATCCACAAGTTGTTGAATCTGCAATGGATCATATGGACTCCTTGTAGCCAGTAAGAACCCATGGGATCACCATTTGGATCTTGGAACCATAAATCATCTCCCACTCGCTCCATAGCTATCTATTTCATCCCGAGGAAGAAAAAGTCATTGCATTGCTCCATTCTGGATGAATGACGTCCACTTTCACTCCTGTGGCAGACACTCTGGCCAGATATGAATGCATAGAATTATAAAAATCAATAGCCTGATCATGATCGATGAGGCCAATCCCTGCTTCTACAACCTTATACACAGCCAAATCCTGCATCATACAGTTTACAACTGGGGAAATCTTGATGGGTATGTGCTTTACATTGAGGTGTGTAGTTCCTGGCCTGACACCACCCCATCCACCGCAAAGCACATGCCAAAAATAAATATCATCAAGCCCCTTGAACTCCTTCCTCACATCCTCAATAAATGCCTTTAGACCCATTTCTGTAACAGAGGAATTATCAACACTAGTAATCCCAGTTTCCCCATCTCCATTTTGTGTTGATTCTGTACTCTGACCTACGAATTTGGACTTGGATCCATCAACATCCACACTTAATGATATGTTACTATTAACAACAGAACCTTCACATTCTGCATCTTCATGGATTTCCGATAATTCTCCATTTACCAACTCGGTTGTTTTATTAGCCAATCTTGCTTTCTCATCCCTCTCCTGAATTATATCCATTTCAATTACCTTTTTGTGCTTCTCCTGATCATATTTGGGAGCATCAGGCCTCCTCATAGTGCCTGCTCTGTATGTTTTGAACTTATCACACTCCTCAAATCTGTATATCATGCCTGTCATCTGAGATCCTCCAAGGACAAGATCTTTGGCACCTTCCAGAGGATTCTTCTGGCTATCGAAATTGATACTCTGCCATCCATCATCAACTATGAGAAACCTGGGAGGGCACCCGCCATCTACAAACTCCTTCACTCCCTGCCAAACACCGACAGGATCAACAGTCAAATAAAATGCATCCCAGGTACACCATCCAAATCTGTCAACTATATCAGGGACCCTCTTCTCTTCCAGCAATCTGAAGGTGCCAAGATGGACTCTCATGGTGGTATATGCTTCTCTCATCAAGTCGAAAGGATTATCATTCATATGAACATAAACACAAGCCTTGAAGCTGGAGCCCTGGATGAGGCTTGACCCACTCTCAACACCCACAACTATGTTGTCATCTATTCCAGGATGGAGAGATGCTCTGAATTTTCCTTCAATAATAGGCAGGATCAGCACATATGAAATTATGTCTTCAATATGCAGAAGAATCAATTGGGTCTCTATTTGCATGTCTGAGCCATTTCGACCCGACAACATGGTATCCCACCATACTTTAAAATGAAAAATACTCATAAACTTGATATCCTTCTGGCTAGCAAGGAAATACCCTACAAAACTATTGCTAGAGACGTATGTATAAGGAATGCCCTCTGCGTCGATTTCTCTACGGACTTTGGCTTTAACCTCACACACATTCTTTGCATGCTCTACTGTATGGACGTTACCAACATCATTTCTGAACACGGATGGAAAAAACCTCTTGATGGTTCCGACTTATTCAATAGCTTTGATAATATTGACCTGGCTCTCTATCTGTAGTGATCCGACTGTGGAGATTACCACGTCCAATTTCTTCACTGCCTCCACAAGGCTTGCATGATCCTCTAACGATCCATGGACTATATTAGCACCTGAGGCCTTGAAGGATTCCAAAAGCTGGGCTTTCTTGGAATTAGAAGAAGTCGTGGACTCTCTAACCAGAAGAAAGGTGGGATGGCCGAGATCAAGGACAGCCTTGGCAACACAGTGACCAATGTAACCTATTGCATCAATTAGAAGTATCATGCTGCTGCATCTTTTGTGAAAACTCCATTTATTTGTTCGGTTTAGTTGCTCAGCTTAGGGTTTATAAGCTGCGTTTTTTGCATGGTGAAGAAAACAATCCCATATTTTGAGAAAATAATGAAGACTGGAGAATTTAAATTCATCACCCCCTGCAAAGTTGGTCGATGCGTAGTGCAAGAAACATGGACCCGTGGGCTCTTTGGTTTCCCCCTCTTGTTTTGTCTTGGGCATTGATTTGGTGTTGCATGCTAACCCATGACATGCATTGCGTTGTTCTATGATAGGTTGCGTGGAGCTGGAGTCTTGTGTTTGAGCGTTGGCTTGCAAGTTTGTTGCTAGGCTCGTGAAAGGTGCTAAGTCTCGGTGTTGAGTGCTTGGAGATTGGCCCTCGACCAATATACCTTTTGGAAAATAATTTTTCAAACAATTTATATTTTGAAAAACAAAACAAAACTCTCTACATAAAGGCCGAGGGGCCAATCTTGGCTCAAAAGACCAAAAATCGATTATAAAAACCAAATTTGGCTAATAAACCACAAGAATTAAATTTTGCCATTCAAACCAATTCATAATTTTTTTCTAAAATGCACCGAAATTCTTACATGCTTCGAAGTTTGCATGCATATTCTTCGCTTATGCTTGGTCAGAATCAAGTGCTTTCTGCTGCCTTCACTATGCGTCATGAGCAAAAGAATAATGCCTGAAAAAGATATATATTAGTCAGAACACTAATTCCCCTATTATATAGGGTTCTAACAGCATCTTTGGCTGCAACTTCGTCTTCATGTTCAGCCTCAACTTCACTTTCGGAATCACTAAGATCCCCAGCACTAACTATACACCTTTGTGCTATCTCCATGTCTTCAAGTCTATCTTGTAGATCACGCATCTCTTTGTTATTTGCCTACCTCTTCTTCTCGATATTTCCCTATCCTCTGGATCGGGTGACTGTCTATCTCTTCTCCTTGGCGGCATGATGAATTCTTCCCTTCTCTGCTACAGAAAGAAAAGAACCTTTCTGTGCTCTGATACCAAACTGACGCAGCCTCACCCCTTGCCTCTACAAAAGGCCTCTGCGTTGAGCTCTCGGTCTTTAAGGATTGTTCAAAGTTCACCCTCAAGCCGTAGTGGCTCCTTCGATTCTCCCCTGGAATATTTATTTAAATTTTACCCACAGGTCTTTTTCGACACCTTACAACCTTTAGGCCCGATCCCTTCTCCGTTCACAACAGAAAGTCACAATCGGGTTTCGAGGTTCTCCAATCCCCAATGTCACAAACACTTGCTTCCTCGAATTCCCGGTCTCCGATATCATTTCTCTTTCGGGACTTTTCTCGATGATCGTGATTGTTGCCACGTGTCCTCAAGGATGGACGGTCCTCATCTGCTTCGGGGTTTCCACCGTGGAAATTCCCGATTCCTCGTTATGACGAGATGACGTCAGCAGGGTCCCACACAGAGCTCTCCTCTTTTCGAAAAATCAGACTTCGCGATTCCGAATTGCAAGTCCTCCTTGTGTCTAGGAATCACGAAATGTCGATCCTCGACTTTCTTTGGATTTCTGAAACGCATTCCAAATGGATGGACGGTTCAGATTGACCCTCGAGTTTCACCAATTTCAAAACCAAAAACACTTACCTATGCAACCTCTGGTCTCCGAATCTCCGATGTTGGATGATTGCGACACGTGTCCTTCCCGAGATCCCCGGCTGTGGTCCTCTTGTGGTTTTGGGGTTCAACAGGTCTCGGACCCTTAATCTCAAGACTCCCAATATGCCGATGGTTCTTGATTTCTGCCACCTGTCCCGCCATATGGACGGGTTTGATTGTATCGGGGTTTCACTATGGATTTCCCCAACCTCTTGTCCGCGGGATTTTCGATATCCCGAACTCCGCTGCTAAGATATCCAGATGCCCTTTGGGACCTTCAATCACTTAATAGGGTTAAACCCTGTGCAACTCCTATCTGATTGGATGGTTGACGGATAACGGGGCGAGGATCCAACAACCCATGTTCTCCTGTGAGTGAACTCCGCACACTACCGTAACCTCCTCACTTCTCTGGCAGATCTGATGGCTGGCAGGATTTCGCTAATCCTCCCTATAGATTCCTAACCATCAGTCTCTTCCCTTTGATGATTTATATGAAGGAAACCAAGGATTCTTCCCTGGACATATCTTCTTGCGCTACAAACTTCCAATGCCCCTCAATGTTTTCAAAGGCTTTACTCCTCCTGGGCTTCTCACAACTTCGAGCCTCAAAGAGGATCCTTGCACGCACTCCTTGCGACAACCTCCAAACACTTGAAGTGTTAAACTCTCTTCGACCTTACGCATGCTCTGTAGCAACGGTCTCTCAATAGCTTCAATCATATACGCAACTTTGAGACTCTCCTCTCGGCCTGCGCACTCCTTGCATGGCTCCTGTGACCAACTGCACTCCGAGGGAATGAGAACAAAACTAAACTATCTGAGCCCTTTGTCAACGCACTCCTTGCGGACAAATTCAACTGCACTCCTTGTAGGAATCTTACTCAGACAGAGAAACAATTGAAACTCATTCTCCTTACTCTCAGACTTCAAATTCAACCATGAAATCATATACACAACATATAAAGCAAATGTATAACAGGAAGCAAACATTCATGAGCATATCATTCAACATCAATACACAGAGAACAAACACGACACCATGAATTTGAATCAAAGCTTTCTATTAATCCAAATATATGTACATGGGTGTTCTTACACAACTCTCTGCTTCTCTCCTATGCTCTTCTTTATGCTTCAATAATGTTATAATACACAATGAGGGTGTCTATATCTCGTTTCCCTCTTTCCTTCTAAAACTATCTAATATAGACATTCAATTCTACCTACTTGCATTAACTACTTTAAATGCCTTCTATCTACTAAGGATGAGAGCAAATCGCTCAAGGTCCGTTACATTTTACAATTGCGCTTCTTCTTAATGACTTCATTTAAGATTGTGCATCAATTCCAAGGTAATTTCAAAACTTGCACCAGCGCTTGTCTAGTTGTCTCCTTCTTCCACGCTAGCTCGCTTGATGTTGGTGATGCTCCTGCATCAAATATCTTCATAAGTTTCCTGATAAATGTCACCTTTCCCCATTAAATTCAATGTTTCTACCCATTCATATCTCATGCCTTTGATCAGAGTTGCTTTGAGTACTTCACTTGGTAATGTACCATAGGGTGATCTTTGCAAATTATACTGAAATATTTTGACATATTCTTCTAATGATTCATTTTCTTTCACAGTCATTTGAAAGATTTCATCTTTTAGGTCTCTGGTTCTGCAATAATCCTGATATTTTAACAAGAAGGTTTGTTTCATCTAGTCCCATGAATTGATGGTTCCACCTCCCAATCCCATGAACCAGCATAGGGCTGCTCCCTTCAAGGTAGAGGGGAATATTTTTAATTTTTGGGGTTCAAAGGTGTAATCATACCCTCTACATAGGACATCAAATTCAAATAGTAATGCATCCGGGTCTTCTCAAATCAGTCCATGGAAGCTTGGCAGGTTTTGTAAGGGGATTGCTTTCATGGAGGATTGGCAATTGGATCAACTATTGGATACTCCAGCATGGAGGTCTGGGGTTGTTGTTGATTTGGTTGTGCCATTTGATCGAAAATGTGCCAAAAATTTTCAGGAGGTTCTTGATCCAGGTATTCTATTTGAAATTGTCGATTATTTAGTCTTCCAAGGAATTTGACTGCACTCCCTTTATCTTGGATTTCAAATATGCCTTCCTCTTTCGCAGGAGACTTAGGATCAGGTGGTGGTGGTGGTGGGTATGCCTTGGAAACCCCACTAGTTTCTCCTATTCCCTCCTCCAGATTATTAGAGCTTCCCTCTTCTAAGGGGTTGAGTGGTGGGAGATCTCTATTCTAAAAGATCTGCTCGGTCCCTTTAGTTTTGCTATGAATCTCAGCATGGGCCATAGTTGGTGAAACTACTTCCTGAGGGATTTAGCTAGGTCCTTTCCTAGGTCCAACCGAAGCTTGAGATTCACCCTTTTTTATTATTTTCTCTATGAAAGTGCTTCTTCCAGGGATCACTGAACCGTGGGTTTTGGTCATTTTTGGTGGGGTTTTTGTTTTTTCAAGATCCTTTTTTCTAGTCATACATACTTCACACAACAACAAAATAAATTTCAACAAAAGAAAGCACCTACGAAGCCTCTTAAGTGTCAAATGGAGGTAAGTGTTAGCATAAGCATTTTACTTATTACCTGCATAGGTTCTTACCTTTTGTCTTCAATACCTGGTCCTCTAGAGACACAACCTATGCTACCTTTGACATTCTCCCCAGCAACGACGCCAAAATGTTGGTGTCTAAATATGTCCTAAAACAACCTTAGCTTAACATTAATTTATCAACCCGAAGATTCATCTTTTATCTCAAGAATATCAACAAAGTCTATGCAGGTAGCCTAAAATCGTGTAGCTAAACCAAATCTGAGTTCATCAAAAATAAAGTTCCTCAACCGTTCACCAAAGGTTCTAAGAACTAAATGGAACTCAAATCTGATTACTAAGATGCTGGAAAATGAATAGGAACTAATTAATCTATTGAATTCACTTAACTAGAAAGCAGTAATTGAATCTAAGTAAGGACTTGCAAAATTAACTATCAATTATGAATTCTGATTACTAGAAAGGAAATAATGAATTACTCTATCTACAGAAAGAAACAACAATTGTAATCTAATTAGAACGGATAGCTAATGTAACTTTTTCCAAAAGGAACAACTATTGTAACTTTTGCCGAAGGTTTGTAGGAATGTGATCATATACACCATGTCTATTACAGAGCTACAAATCAGATTGTGATGATGAAATTGATGAGGGATTTTGGTTGTGGTACATGTTGAGTACATGGTTGAGACAAGTAGTTGATGAGTTGGCGCACATACATGAGGTGTATAGTTGATGATGTTGGTACATATTGATGAGACATAGTTGATGAGTAGTTGACACATGATTGGTACAAACTTGGTACATAGTTGGATTCACTTGTTTATGGTACATGTTGATTACAGGTTGGGGCATGGTTGATGCACTTGTTTATGGTACAAGTTGATTACAGGTTGAGGTACAGTTTGATGCATCATTGATGCATGGTTCATATTTATTGGTACAGGTTTACAATGGTATATCTCATAGTGATAGTGTGTCAGTGGTTCCATCATTCTACTTCTACTTCAGGGTGGCAGGACGGGGCAAGGACAGGTGGTTGTAGCCACCTTCCAGTTGTAGCTGGAGAACATTGGGGGTTGTAGCATCCTTCTGGTTGTAGCCAGAGAATTGGGGAGTTGGATTTTCCCTCAGGTTGTAGCTTGAGAAACTAGGGGGTTGGAGCCTCCTTCCAGTTGCAGCTGGAAAACAAAGGAAGTTGGTGCTTCCAATGAATGTAAATCTTCAAGACATAAGAAAAAGCATTCTGTGGTTTTCTCTTGATTTGGGTTTCCACATAAAACATTGGTGTACTTTGTATGTGTGTGATTGTTTATTTCTTACTTCTCATTATTGGATAATAATTCTACATTGATATAACATTTGAAGAAAAAATATTATAATTACGTTATTACTGATTCACCCCCCCCCTCTCAGTAATCCAACAATTGGTATGAGAGTAGGTTCCTTCATAAATCAGTTTAACCACTGAAATGTAGATCATGGAGAGTACCAACTCATATAAAAATGGAATACCACAGTTTGATGGACAAACATATGCTTTTTGGAGCATAAGGATGAAGACATATATACAGGCACATGGATTTCAAGTTTGGCAATCAATTGTAGATGGATACACAACACCAACAGTTCCACCAACAAATGACAAAGCAATGAAACTCGGTGAGAATAATTCCAAAGCCATAAATGCACTTTTGAATGGTCTCAATGATATGATATTCACCAAAGTTGCACATTGTAAATCTGCTAAAGAGATTTGGGACAAGCTTCGAAATATTTATGAAGGAGATTCAAAAGTCAAAGAAGTAAAGCTTCAAACTTACAGAGGTCAGTTCAAACAACTAAAAATGAAGGAAGATGAAGATATGACAACCTACGTCTTATGAGTCGATGAAATAGTGAATGAAATCATAGGATTGGGAGAATAAATCGAAGAATCTGTAATTGTTGAAAAGGTACTAAGATCTCTTCCTATGAGATTCAACCCTAAGATATCAGCACTAGAAGAAAGATCGGATCTAAACTATATAAGCATTGATGAACTACATGGAATATTCACAGCATATGAGATGATAATTGAACAGGAAAATCCAAGTGTAAAAGAAGCAGCCTTCAAAGCATCCAAAAGATCAAAGAAAAACAAAAAGGAACAAGAAGAGTATAGCAGCAGCAGAGATGTCTTGGAAGATGATGAAGAAGTGGCCAACTTCATCAAAAGAATAAACAAGGGAACCAACGGTAAGTACAGAGGTAAGCTTCCTGTAATTTGTTTTAATTGTGATGGTATTGGTCATTTTGCTAACAAATGTCCTCATAAGAAAAAGAGAAATGATGAAGGTTACTCAAAAGGAAGACAAACATATAAAGGTAAAAGAACTAGAAAGAAAGTTTTCAAGAAAAAAAATTTCACCAAAGAAGACGTCTCATCATCAGATGAAGATGAAGTCAGTGACAGTGAAACAGGGAGAGTTCTATTCATGGCAGTAGAATACTCTGATAAACAAGACTCCAAAAAAGAATATGAAGAAGAATATGAAGAAGAAATTGAAGAGGCAGAAGTTGACTTTCGAGAAGAATTAATGAGTTCCATAGAAGTTATCAGAAGAGAAAAGAAGAAAAACAAGAAACTACAAGCAGAACTAGATAAGAAAAAAGACACTCAGGAACTAGAACAAATGATTACAAAATTGAAGGTTCAAATAGAAAAAGATAAAAAAATTGAAGAAGCACTCAAAGAACAACTAGAAGGAAAGGACAAGATCATTGGAAACTTGGAAGCAGAGATTGTCACACTAAGAAAGGATATTCAAAATAAAAATATGCAGAATAGCTCAGAAGTTCTGGATGACATTATCAACAGTCAAAAATCTTATCTTGACAAGTCCAGACTTGAATACAATCAGACAGAAAAGGGATCAATCTCCAAAACAACAGAGCAAGAAACAAATCCAAAAAGTTATGAATAAACAATCAAAGGGGATAAAAATATATACAAGGAAGTTTACAGGGACACTCCTCCACCGAGAAGATTCAGATTTCAGAATCAACAACAGATAGACAGGCCTCAAGAATAAGAAGGATTCATAAGATCACCTCCTTTCATAAGATATTCAACTACCAGTTATCAAACTATATTTTTTGGTTTATGTTATGTATGTAATAATTTTGGACATAAAGATGTAAATTGCAGAGCTAACAACAGGAACAATAACTACTTTGATAGCCATACACAAAGGGGTTATTCAAGAAGACCTAGTGAAACAAAAAGAAGAAGTTACAACAGGTTTGAATCTTTGAGCACTGAAGTGGAATGTTACAAATGTTACAATTTTGGACACATGGAAAAAAATTACAGAATGATAGTCCCTCCTAAAGAACATCAACAGAGTCACAAACAAGAACCTCAAAAAATGACATGGATAAGAAAGAAAGATCAGTATAGCAATGAAGAATGCACAGTCGCTCTACAAGCTAAACAGAAGAAACATGGTTGGCATGTTGACAATGGATGTTCAAAACACATGACAGATGATAGAGACAAGTTTCTTACATTACGAAAGGAAAGAGATGAATCAGTCTCCTTTGGAAATGATGATTCATCCAAAATCATTGGAAAAGGCACAGTCCGAATTGGGAACAAGAATGAAAAGGCAAAAAATGTTCTACTAGTATAAGATATGAAACATAATCTTTTAAGTGTGAGTCAAATGTGTGACCAAGGTCATAAAGTTACTTTCGATTCACAAAAGTTGGAGATAAGAAAATAAGGTTCATGGAAATTGGTCGCTACAGTTGCAAGAACTTCAAACAACATATATGTGTTAAGAGAAATTGGAAATATAAAGTGTTGTCTAGGAAAGGAAGATGAAAGTTGGTTATGGAACAGAAGAATGGGTCACATGCATTTGATAACCTTTTCAAAGTCAACAAAAGAGAAGCAATCATAGAAATGCCCCAGATCACGAAACCAACCGACACTTTGTGCAAGCATTGCCAACAAGGAAAACAAAAAAAGACTAGGTTCAAATCAAAGGAGTATTCAACAACAAAACCACTGGAAATTGTGCATACTGATCTAGTTGGACCAACTACAACAAAAGGATTAAAAGGTGAGAGATAATTTATGTTATTAGTTGATGATTATACAAGAATTATTGCAGTTTTCTTTCTCAAGAACAAATCATAAGCTTTTGAAAATTTCAAGATCTACAAGGAAATGGTTGAAAATGAGATGGATTCAAGAATCAAATGCTTAAGATTGGATAATGGAGGAGAATTCACCTCAAATTAATTTATGGACTACTGCAGCAATCATGGAATAAAAAGGCAATTCTCCATCGCTAGGACACCTCAACAGAATGGAGTTGTTGAAAGAAAGAACATGACAGTACAAGAAATGGCTCGAACAATGATAATGGATTCAAAGTTGACAGATATTTTTTGGGCACAGGCAGTGCATACAATAGTTCACATTCAAAACAAAATAATTCTCAGAAACAAGACTGATAAAAATCCCTACGAGCTATGGAAAGGAAGACCAGTAAATGTGAAGCACTTCAGAGTTTTTGGAAGAAAATGCTACATCAAAAGAGAAGATGGCAGAATGGGAAAGTTTGACTCTCGTGTGGACAAAGGAATACTTGTTGGTTACTCAAGTACAAGGAAA
>ML808241.1:85923-109931 GCA_009831015.1 Picea engelmannii
GAAGATGGCAGAATGGGAAAGTTTGACTCTCGTGTGGACAAAGGAATACTTGTTGGTTACTCAAGTACAAGGAAAGAATACAAGTGTTACAATCTAAGATTAAACAAAGTTGTGGAAAGCATCAACGTAACAATTGATGAAACCGGCAGACCAGAATCAAAGAAAGAAGAAAACAAATCAATGGAACAACTTTTTGAAGAAGAAGAGGAAAAAGAAGAAGAAGAGGAAGATGAAGATGAATATAATCCGACAAAAGCAGAGGATAAAGTTCAACAAGTATCTCCAAAGACACCTAGCAAAGGAGTACAGAAGAATCATCCTTCAGATCAAATTATTGGAAACAAAGATGTAGGAGTTGAGACTAGAAGAAAATTATGTTCACCAGAACAAACACACCTAACACTCTTATCTACAATTGAACCAAATTGTTTTGAAGAAGCTAGAAAGGATGAATTTTGGAATAAGGCCATGGATGACAAATTGGATCAAATAGAGAAAAATGACACTTGGGAATTGGTTCCAAGAACAAAGAATAAGAGTTTGATCGGCACAAAATGGGTTTTCAGGAATAAATTGAATGAAGATGGACAAGTTACAAG
The DNA here is from genome assembly GCA_009831015.1 of Picea engelmannii. Classification (NCBI taxonomy): domain Eukaryota; kingdom Viridiplantae; phylum Streptophyta; class Pinopsida; order Pinales; family Pinaceae; genus Picea; species Picea engelmannii. Next base: position 86,523 of record ML808241.1, read on the forward strand.
GAACAAAGCTAGATTGGTATGTAAAGGATATGCACAGATTGAAGGAATCGACTTTGAAGAGACATTTGCCCCAGTTGCCAAAATGGAAGCAATCTGTTTGCTTTTAGCTTATGCATGCTCCAAAAATGTTAAAGTATATTAGATGGACGTAAAAGTGGCTTTTCTAAATGGGGAACTTGAAGAAGAAGTCTACATTGAACAACCGAAAGGATTTCAGTTGTCAGAGAACACAAACTATGTGTGTAAATTAGAGAAGGCGTTGTATGGTCTAAAACAGGCTCCTAGAGCATGGTACTCTAGACTGGATAAGTATCTGCAGTAGGCAGGGTTCAGAAAAGTAAATGTAGACAACAACCTCTACATCAAGGTAAGTCAAGGTAATATTTTAATAATTGAAGTTTATGTTGATAATATTATTTTTGGTAGTGATGATGACAGGTTAAAATAGAAATTTGCAAAAGACATGCAAAATGAATTTGAAATGTCGTTACTTGGAGAACTATCCTTCTTTCTGGGACTACATATACGTCAAAGCAACCAAGGAATTTTTATTTCTCAAACCAAGTGTATTAGAGAAATGCTAAAGAGGTTCGGAATGGAAGATAGAAAAACAGTTATCACTCCCATGCAAACCAGTTGTAAGTTGAGAAAAGATGATGATTCAAAGTCTACAGATCAGAGGCAATATAGGTCAATGATTAGCAGCCTACTATATGTGACAACATCCAGCCCAGATGTAATGCAGGTAGCTAGACATGTGGCACGATTTCAAGAAGCACCAAAGGAATCACATGTATTAGCAGTAAAGAGGATCTTCAGATATCTCAAAGGAACATAAGAGTTTGGATTATGGTATCCAAAAGGAAAAAGATCTATCACTTATTGCCTACACAGATGCAGATTGGGCAAGTTGTATTGATGACCGACGAAGCACCAGTGGAGCATCGTTCTACTTAGGTGAGTTTTTGGTATCATGGCTAATCAATAAACAAGCATCGATATCTCTATCTGCAGCCGAGGCAGAGTATATTGCAACAATAACATGTTGTACACGGGTTCTTTGGATGAAACAAACTTTGACAGATATACAGGTTGAGTATGATGAGCCCATTCCAATATATTGTGATAATACAAGTGCCATCAATATCTCAAAAAACCCAGTGATGCACTCCAAGACGAAGCACATTCCAATCAATTATCACTTTCTACCAGAACAGGTTGCAGAAAATAACATCAGAGTTGAGTATGTCGGCACAAAAGAACAAGTGGCAGACATATTTACAAAACCACTTCCAGGGGAAGCCTTTGAATATCTTCGCTAAAGACTTGGAGTTATTTATACTCCAAAAATGAATGCTTTTTGAATTCTTTTTGAATGATTATCTTATATGTCTTAGATGTACATGAGGAAGCACCATAAGAGGACAGTTTGTCAGGGGGAGCAATCGCGGATGGAAAGATACCTTTGCCATTGATGACAAAGGGGGAGAGATTTATCAGATGCAGAGGTCAAAGGCATGGTTCCAGGGGGAGCATGAGTGATATGATTTCAGTATTGCATCAGAGTGTTTCCATCAATTCCAAAGGGGGATATTGTTGATTAAGGTTGGTTGTCTTCTTCAATACATATAAGAAAAAGCATTTTGTGGTTTTCTCCGGATTTGGGTTTCCACGTAAAACACTTGTGTACTGTGTATGTGTGTGATTGTTTATTTCCTACTTCTCCTTATTGGATAATAATTCTACATTGATATAACATTTGAAGAAAAAGGATTATAATTATGCTATTACTGATTCACCCCCCCTCTCAGTAATCCAACAGTCAGTGCATGGGGGATCTTCAGAAAGTCATATCAAGAATTCATCGATCTCAAATCTAGTGGTTGTTCTCCATCAAATGCGGTCCATGATTTTTCAGTCTCCTTGATAGATTGTAAAAGAGAATCAAAGGATACTTCTATATCTTCTTGTGGATGTGGAGCGACATTTAAGTTCTTGACGGATGTCAAGATTTGTTCTTCCTGAGAGACTGATATTGCGATACCAGCTATTGTTAGGATTTGAGAGAGTTCTATAAACTCTTGATCATATTTGAATTCTTGTTGTTGTTTGATGGGTCATGTCTCACACATTGATTAGTGTAGAGAGGGGTTCTTACAGTGCCCAATTTTTTTTTTTAAACCCTAAAGAAATAAAAAGAAGCAAACTAAAAGAAAATGTAAAAAAACCAATTATATACTCGAAGCACCACCATGCTACTAGGACCTTGTTGTCACCAAGTTATCTGTTCACACAAGTTATATTCTCTTCTCACATATATACAAAATGGCTAATGCTAATAAAACACAAATTCTAACTACTAAAATGAATAGGAAAACCTAACTTTGGAGTAACCTTGCTAAAGTGGATGCATGGGATCTTCCCTCACGTCTTACTATCTTCTCTCTACCCTTCAGTCGTCCTTCAAATCACACCACACTTGCATGAAAATAAACACGCTTGCATGAAAAGAAACACACTTGCATGAAAGGAACATTCAAGGATTTGGAGAAATAAAAGCAACCTACATGTGCTCTAATCCATTTAGCACCTCCCTGGCAATGACGCCAAAATGGTGGGCTAAATATATGCACTATTAATTCTCACATTTAATTATCAACCGAGACTCGTAAGCTTCGAGGTGTAGGCACATGAAATGTAGGATCAAATCCTAGTCTAACCTAATCTAAAGTTGAAAAAATAATCTTCAAACCCACACTGCAGGAAATTAACACTAAGGATTCATCACTGGGACGTAGGAATAACTTAGTTCTATAAAATCTTAGATCACAGTCTTTCATGCACTCAGGGTGATCTTTGTGTGATTAATCGTGAGTAGCTTACTTAAGTTTTCTTTCCTTCAATGATCATTTCCTATAGCGGATCCACACTTAAATGCAATAAAAGAAAAAAGCAAACAAAAATGAAATTCACGATACAAACCAACACCTTAGGAATAATTCCAAGATGGGAAGGCCATATCTCACAAGTTAGACCTCTAATCTGTCCGTTGGTGATTGAAATTACAAGTTTGCAATAAGAAGACAAACAAACTGAAATACTAAAAAAAAACTACGTGATCAATAATTTATTGAAAAAATCTATCCTAAAATGAAAAGATTAAATTCTATCCTATAAAATGATAACAAAAGTATTCATCAATAACAAAATCAAGAGAGGAAATTGGTGCAGAAATAAGTGTAGATTAGTACATAACAGTCCAAAAACAAAATTGATTAAGAACGAAAATAAATCTATAAGCAATCCAAACTTGAACTTTAGAAATATCAAGCTAATGTAAAATGACACATCCTAAACTCGAGATTTCTCGTCAACTAAGTACCTCAAACATAATGAAGAAGTTTGGCGAAGAATGAGCTAAAATGTAGAAATATATAAAAAAAATGAAATGCTTATGCAATGAAATGCAATTGTCAATTATGTATTAAAGATAATTGGATGTAAAACAGTTTAAAAATGAACATTCTTTGGAAGTCAAATATTCAATATAAAACTTAACAAAGAATGTTTAAAAGGAATGATGTATGCATAGAGCACGAGTGATTGAATGTAAATAAAGAAAGTGAAATGGAACCTTGTGTTGATAGTCATTTGGATTGTAAGACTTAGGCTTATTCCACCACACGAGGAGTGAAGGAGTAGTGAAAGGAAATGGATGAGTCCTATATACAATGAAATGTTATGTGAAAATGTATCAATTATGAGTGCAGAAAATGAAGGAAGAATGTGAACACTATCTTTTTCTTTCCTTGTAAATAATACATGTAGAAATAATTTTGTGTTTTTGTGTGCTTTTCTTTTAAAGAATTAACTTGAATACTCAATTGAATGATAATTCTCTGTTGAACAGGTTTTGACACAGTTAAAAAATGCAATGAAGGTTTTGGAACGATGTTTGAAAGAGACACTTTGATAAGTGAAGTGAGGGAAGTGAGAGAGTGATTAATGGAAATGAATGGGTGATTGAAATAGGTGTGATAGTGGATAAGAGGGTTGAAATTAAAGCAAGTCGTGGGGAAAATTTTCACTCATCAAATGAGCATTAAATACAGAGAGAGAGCATTATAGAAAACATGTGGATTCAAAGCATGTAAAAAGGAATGCAATCTAAATTGAATGTAGTATAATGATGCCTTGAGTGGGAGAGTATTAATTCAATTTGTCTGATGAAAACTAATTGCAAAATAAAAGTAGATTTCATAATAGAAGCACACAGTGTATGGAAATTAAATCAATCAAATTCATAAACTAATTAATAGAATAAATAACAATAGGGACATACCCGGACCGAGGGGCCCTACCCGACCTAGCCATGCTTCTAAAAGACTAGTTCAGATTTCAAGGATGCAAAATGTCTTCAACAACGAATAATTTTCATTTTATAAAAATATCATCTCCTTGATTACAAAGCAATAGCTCCACACTTTCTCATATAATATCAAACCTCACATACAATAAAAATGATGATCACGATGATAAAAAAAATATTCCTTCTCACAGACCTATGAGGCTTATTTACACATGAAATCCTTGGAAGAATGGATGAAACTGAATCCCTAAAATCAGAAATCATTTTTTACATTTTTACGACAGGGTTTTACTACAATTTGGGCAGATTCGAGCTAGGGATTCACCCATATATTCCAATTGTTCGAATAGGGGCATACCCAGGGTTCAACTCCAAGAGAGCACCAACAAGCCCTAACTACTGGCCCTTTTGGCAACACCTGTGAAGAAGATGCAGTGTCACCCGAAGCAGCTATGGGGGGGTTACATGATAGAGATGTCTACAACCAAGTGAAATCTCAAGTGGATCCAACACTAGAACAATACAACAAACATATATCACTTATCAACTTAGATCTATTCCACACATCTATCAGATCTAACACAGTAATGCAATAAAAATATACCAAATGATAAAGAATAGATCATCAATCACACACAACACAAAATATACATGGTTCACCCTCTCTCCAGGGATACGTTCACAAAACTGTTCTTTTTAATATATTAAGATGAAGCATACAGTTCTTGTCCATTGTCTCATCTAGCAGGTCTTCTTTCTTCTCCTCTCTATCTCTCCCCTCCCTATGCACCCAGCTGCAGGGTTGATCTTCGCACCTAGCTAAAGATCTTACAATACAGAAGGCTCTCGTAATCAACACTTGTCTCTCACACAATATTACTCACTCAATCACATAACAACAATAAACTCTCAATCAACTTGGCACCAACCCATCCCAAGCCCTCTAGTCCTCTATTTATACATTACAATCACTCATCGACATCCTTAGGCCAGAACCTAGGTGTCAAAACCCTAGATACCAAAACCCTAGGTGTCTAAAACCCTAGGTCAACTTGACTCACATTTTTAGGGCTTCGCAAACCTTTCTTTCCTTTGTTCTCGTGCGGTGCTCCAAAGCATCCAACGGTGGATTTTTTTGCTTGCTGAGTTTTCCACGATCCTCCTTCCTTATTGATCTGTCATACTTGATCTCCTCATCCAACGACTTGCTTCCTTTTACTTCGCTCTATCTTTTTTGCTCTTTTGCTCACTTTGACCCAGTAACAGTCACTGTGTCTTTCGCGTAGTTCACATTTTGCCTTTTCTTCCTTGTTCTTCGCTTACTTCAATAACCAAGGGCTAATAGGCCCCAAACACTCACCCGTGACTCGTCCTGAGGCACTTCATATCCGATTCTTCTATTTTACTTTGACTTCAAACTGCGGAGTACAACCTCTGGTTTCTTCTCTATGCCTCCTCTCCTTCCCTGTGAAGACTGTATTTTCTATGTTTGGTACCCAGTTTCAACTGCACCTAGTTCCTAGAACCTTTTCCTTATGCTTTTACTTAGGGTTGGGAGGTAGATGGTTGTCACAATACAATTGCAACCAGCTCCCATTCACTAATCCTTCCTTCCATTCTCCATTCAAAGTCCTTAATTGCACAACTCCTCCTTCTGTAACATAGGCTACCGCATATGGCCCAAGCCAATACATTCTGAACTTCTCAGGATGTTTTATGAACTTACTGTCATATACCAGTACTAGATCAACTTGCTTAAACGATTTCTTCTTGATGTTCCTGTCATGATATGCCTTCTCTCTTTCCTTATGTACCTGCTGATGGAATCCTGCAATAAATCTATCTTCCTCTAGTTCGACCAACTGTGAAAGCCTCTCTCGAACAATGCCAGAGTCATCCATATCTGTAAAGGTATCAATTCTTAGGCTTGGTACCAAATATTCCATTGGGACAACGACTTCAAGACCATACACCAACTTAAAAGGGGTCTGCATGTTAGCTTTTTGCAAGTGGTCCTATAGGCCCATAGTATTGATGGTACTCTTAAATCCCAGTCATCCATGTTCAAACTGTAAATCTTTGTCAGCATTGTCTCGAACTTGTTGAATGATTCCACTATTACATTTTCTTGTGGATGGTAAGGCGTTCTCTTTTGATGGTGGACTACAAATTCTACAGTCAGGGCTTCCACTATTTTATTTATGAAATGCATGCCTTGATCACTCATAAGGATATTTGGGCATCCAAACCTGGTTATGATTTCATCAAATATGAAGTGCCCAGTTGTAGTTGCACTACAGTCCTTAACTGCTCTTGCTTCGGCCCATCTAGTCAAGTACTCTGTCATAGTAATTATGTACCTGGCTCCTGTGCACTTGCTTGGTGGGTTTATAGGTACCACGAAGTCAATGGCCCATTTCTCAAATGCTTGTAGGGTCATTTTTGGTGCTAATGGAATTTCATATCTTCTGGATGGTTTCCCAACTCTTTGGCATGCATCGCAAGCTCTGTAATAGTCTTTAGCATATCTGTGTAAGGTAGGCCACCAAAGGCCATCTCTAATAACCTTCTGCACAATTGCTTTCCCTGCGTAATGTCCTCTTGTGATGCCTTCATGGGCTTCTACGAGGATCAATAGTTGGTATTCCTCCATAACACACCTTCTCAATATCTCATTAGGTCCCATCTTGTATAGTTGTCCAGTTATAAGTGAAAAGTCTACAACGCGCACTACTAGTTGTTTCTTCTAGGGAATTGTATCTTCAATAGGTGCCATTCCTATTGAAAGGAACTAAACTATCTCTTTGAAGTGGTCATCAATCTTTCTAATGGACAATAACTTTGCATCTAGTAGCGCATCCTCCAAACTGGTTGGCTCTTCTCCATGTTCCAACCTCGACAAGTGGTCAGGACCTTTGTTCATTCTTCTTGACTTAACTATGATCTCAAATTCATATTCCTGAAATAACAGAAGCCATATTCATATTCTCCCCACCAACACTAGCTTGTTGACTAGGTATTTCAGCGCAGAGTGATCAGTAAACATTTTAAAGTGTCCTCCCAACATGTAGTGGTGAATATTTCTGCAGCGCATACACCATGGCTAATCCTTCTCTCTCAGTGGTGGTGTAATTAATCTCTACTGTTGATAGCTTTCTGCTAGCAAAATCTAACAGATGGTCAATATTTCCTTCCCCAGTTTCTGCTAACACTTCTCCCAATGCAATGGAATATGCATCGACATGCACATGAAACTCCTTGCTCCTCTGGAAAAACCAGAATAGGTGCAATAACCATTTTTTATTTCAGTGTGTCGAAGCTCTACTCGCATTCTTCTGTCCAACTAAACTAACAGTCTTTCTTCAAAAGATTCTCCATAGGTGCTGTAACCTGGGCATATCCTTTAATGAACTTCCTCTAATATCCAGTATGTCCCAACGTAGTGTGCAACTATTTGACTAAAGTAGCAGGGGGTAGATCAACTGTAATAGCAATTTTAGATGGATCTACCAACAATCCTTGCTTGCATACAATATGACCTAACAACACTCCAAATGGTGAGAAGAAGATGAATTTATTCAAATTCAAGGCAATTTGACACTGTCTTCATTTGTCCAACATTATCCTTAGACATTCAATATGATTTTTCAATAAACTAAAAATAGTCCAATCATAAAAATATGCTTCTAAACATTTATGTAGGAACTCTTTGAATGCTTGGATGACCACCCTGGAAAATATGGTTGTGGCATTCTTCAATCCAAACGACATCACTGTATATTCGTAGGATCCCCATTTTGTTGAAAATGTGATCTTATGGCGATCTTCCTTGGCAATCTGGATCTGATGGTATCCTGAAAATCCATCTGTAAAAGAATATACCTCCTGGCCTCCCACATTATCTAACACTTCGTCAGTGAATGGCGTAGGGAAGGGGTCATGCAAACATGCATCGTTCAACTTCCTAAGATCTACATAGATCCTGATCTCTCTTGTCTTCTTGTCTTGCACCACCATAGGGATAATCCACTATGACTCTTCAACAGGTTCTATAATTCGTGCTTCAAACATTCTATCGAGCTCAATCTTCACTTTTTCCTTATACTTAGGGTTCAATCTATAGGGTCTTTGTTTGCAAGCTTCGATGTTTTCTCTGTTCCAATATTGATCTTATTAATCTTAATCATATGTCCAATGGATGGTATCTCAACTCCTGGTCCTTCCACATCTCTTTGGACTTTTGTTTCAATGATCTTCACCTTCCTAGGATCATCATCTTCATCAACGCTGATGTTGTAACAACCTTGCAGTTTCTGGAGAGGCGTAGTTTATTCATCCTCTTATTGTTCTAAAGGGAGGCTAGAGGCCTCCTCAAATAATTTATGTCTTAAAATATGTAACACTTGATATATTGAAGGATATTGAATTTCAAATAAGAAGGTGGTTACAAAATTCTGAGTCACACCTTCCAAATCTGTAGTGATGAGGTGCAGATCCACTTGAAGGTACCAGTTGATAGGGGTTCTCTCCAACGTGTTAATGAATTTGTGCACCCATTTCTCTTGAGGAATGGTTCTCCAGGATTCCTCTCAACTTCACACATGGTCCTTTGGGCAGCTTTGACCTATGTAGTGAACTTCATAGCCTTGTACTTGTGCTGAGAACCGCGCGGTCATCAGGGTATCACATTGTACCCATTCTGTAATGTTGTTTTTGTGTGTCCCCCACCATCTTGATGGTGTTTCTTTCAAGGACTCATCCATTTCCAACAATCTATGTTGTGTTTGTACACTTGCTTCAAATTTTGACAAGAAGGTGTCTAAAGGATTAAAACCATCAAAAGTGGGTAAGTTACTTATTGTTGTGTCGATCCAACGAACTTCTCTGGTTAATCTAGCACATCTCCTTGTATATAATTCATACATCTTGTTCTGCTAGTTCTCCAGTGTGTCTTCTGAATCTGATGAATAAACGTTGTCACTTCACCATATTAGGTTTCCATTGGTCTTAGGATTAATGTAATCATGTTGTCTGGTTGTTAATTTGTATATGTTTTCCAGTTCATATGCACGGTCTTCTTCTCTGATAGGTTCTATGTATCACTGACCTTCATCAGGATACAAAGTTGCAATGACCCTAAGGCCATCTCTTTTAAACATCATTCATATTTTATTTAAATCAACCATAGTTGAATTATGGAAATCCCAATCGATTCGTAACAGTGCAGGGTAAAGGGAATTGTCATCAACTATCTCAATTACCTCAAAATGTGCAAACATTCTTACTCCGTTGATGTCCACAAGGACCTGTTCCAATCTGCCAAAGGGGATTACTTCCTGATAATTAGCCATCCTAAGCATGATAGGGGAGTATATCAACTTCAATTTTCCCATCAGTGCCCAGGTTTTCTTCATCATGGCATTGACCTCCGACCCTAAGTTGAGGACCACATAGTCTATATCATATTCTCCTATTTGAGAATTCAAGTGTAATTCCTTATTTTTCCTTCTCATTTTAGAGATTTGGTGTACTTCCATTCAGTAAGGGGTCTATATTTCCTATCTCATACTGTCTGATTAAATTTTGTAGCTCTTGTACAACGCTCTCATCCTAAATCAACTTAATGCAAGTATATAAAAATTCCATGAGCTTGCTTACCTCTTTTCCTTCTTTTGGCCAAGCAGATTGATCGAATGCCATAGTCATTCCATATTCTCTCACTTCTGGCCATGCCTTTGATGAAGAACTTTATTCTGATTTGAACTCTTTTCTTGCCTCATCAAATATTTGTCTTTCTCTCTTTGCATCAAAAGTTTGGGTCTTCTCTATATTTTTCTTGATTCTTGATTCTTATGTGGCCTTTCCTTGGGTCAGTCTATCTTCTCTTGTAATAGTGCCTCCTCTAGTGATAACAATGAATCTAGGGTCTTCTCCATGAGGTTCAACAGATATCAGTTGCACTTGCAGGTTCTGCTGAGGTCCTCATCTTTCCTGAATCTTAGCTAGTAGCACAGGACAATCCTCTATAACGTGTTTGAAGGAACTGTAGTAGCTGCAAGTAGTGCAAGGGTTCTGACAGTCCCTTTCTAAGTGTCTTGGTTGTGTGTAGTTATAATAGATGATCTATGCTCGGTCTCGACCCATACCTCCTGCTCTTCCTCGTCCTCTGAATCAACCATGAGGATTGAAGTTTCCTCTCCCAGGGGAGTTATATTGTGTAGTGTTTCCTTCTTGTTGTAGTTTGCCTTGAATTTTGTATATGTCTCTTGAAATTTCATGCATGAGGTCATAAGCCCTACAATCCCTATCATCGTTCCCTACATACTTACATAACGTGCAATAGAAATTTGTGGGTGTATGAACATATTTTTGCATGTAATAGCACTCACCAAGGTGATGTCTATTTCTGCATACTTTGCACGAGGGTAGGGTGACTTTATTTAAAGGTCTCAGAGCTCCAGAGGCCAAGTATTCATGGAATAGGGGACAGTTTTCCTTGTCATGGCCTTCTGATTTGCATCTGACACACCAGATGTCTTGTCTTTTATATTTTCCCTTGTCTTTCTTCATATCTTCGACCTGTAGAAACAAACTAGTTAGTTGACTCAATATTTGACTCATAACTAAGATGGATTCTCCAATCGGGGCTGAATATAACTTCATGGCGATCTCCAACACCTTAGCCTGCGAAGAAATCTTTTGTTTCATTAGAGGAACTCTGATGTGTGGTAAGAGGGAAACAATGAACCATTCTTTGTTATGCTCATCTAGGATCTGAAAAAGTCAATCGGCCTATTAGGGTCTTGAATCTCTGATCGAATTCCCATATTGGTTCGGATATCTTCTACTTGATCTCTTTCATCTCTGTAATACATTGTGACTCCGAATTGGGTTTCTTGAATTCTGCAAACAACTCATACTTGATCTCATTCAACGGCTTAGGTTGTACAAGTCCTTGGACAAGCTTCATGTACCACCTTAGCAAGTGATCCCTTAGAGTAGTGTTGAACTGAGTTATTTTAACGGCTTCGTCGGTGACATTTTTAATATTCCACATAGCTTCACATAGGAGCTAGTGTTGATCAAGGTCTTCAGACCCATCTCCCCTAAAATTAGGGAGCCTCATCTCATCTTCCATAGATCTTCCTAAGGTTCCTGGCTGAGTATGTGGTGGACTAGTAGTGACAGTGATATGAACTCTCTAGTGACTTGGATTACTTTGATTGCTTAATGTTGTTGAATCAACAGGAGGGATAATAGTACTTACTTCAATAGTCTGTGCAGTTCTTGAAGTTTCTGGATCTTCCAAGAAAGGTCTTCAACTTTCCCTTCCTCCACCCTAACGGGTTCTGGATACTCTTCGTCCGTCAGGTCTTCCTCTTCTCCACTGTATAAACCCTCATCCCTGTAGTTCTTCTTAAAAAGGTTCGCAAGATGAACTTCTTTGAACGCTCTCCCATTGCGCGTATTTCTATCCTTTGTGTCGTTGTCATTGTTCGAATTATTGAACATTATCTTTTTCAAATCCGACCAATCTATTGTATCTTCAAGATGTTTTTCTCATGCAATAGCATCTTGATCCTCAACTTCAGAAAATGTAAAAAATTTCCTCTAGGTTCCTTGAAGAAATATCTCTCAGCTTGGCTATATGACTCTACTCTATCAATAACAAACTCGGTGATGTACCCTCCAATGGTGCTATCAAACCAGTGATCTAATTCTCTTGATATGGCATTATCAACTCTCTTGACCTTCTTGATCAATGTTGACGTCCAAACCATAGGAGGTCTAGATCTGATCTCAAACTGGGTATCTGCTAACCTAGCTAAGCACTCGTATAGCTTCTGATGGATTCCTCCAAAGAAAATATCGTGTATATCAGTAAAGATATATCTTACTAACCAATCCTCTATACTAAGATTAGGGTTCTTGTTTTGCACTTCAGTGAAGTCCTTTTCTTGATCCTCTATCCACTTCTAAATCTTTGTCTTTGATGGGAACCACCTTGACATTCTGTCAAGAAGATTCCTGTCCCTGCAACAGAACCATTTGTTGGCACAAGGGAAGACCCAGGTTTCAGCTCCGAGAGTGCACCAACAAGCCCTAATTACTGGCCCTTTTAGCAACACCTGTGAATAAGATGCAGTCTCACCCAAAACAGCTATGGGGGGTTGTAGAAAAGAGATGTCTACAACCAAGGGAAATATCAAGTGGATCCAACACTAGAACAATACAACAGCCATATATCAATTATCATCTTAGATCTATTACACACATATATCAAATCTAACATAGTAATGCAATAATAGTATACCAAATGACAAAGAACAGATCATCAATCACACACAACAAAAAATACACGTGGTTCACCCTCTCTCTAGGGCTATGTCCACATAACTGTGCTTTATAATATATTAAGATGAAGCATAGAATTCTTGTATGCGCTCTCAGCTAGGAGGTCTCCTTTCTTCTCCTCTTTATCTCTCCCCTTCCTGCGCACCCAGCTGCAGGGTTGATCTTCGCACCTAGCTGAAGATCTTACAATACAGAAGACTCTCATACTCAACACTTCTCTCTCACACAATATTACTCACTAAATCACATAACAACAATAAACTCTCAATCAACTTGGCACCAACCCATCCCAGGCCCTTTATTCCTCCATTTATACATTACAATCACTCACCGACATCCTTAGGCCAAAATCTAGGTGTCAAAACCCTATATACCAAAACCTTAGGTGTTTAAAATCCTAGGTCAACTTGACCTGCGTTTTCAGGGCTTTGCTAACCTATCTTTCTTTCCTTCTCGGGCGGTGCTCCAAAGCATCCAATGGTGGATTTTTCCTCTTTTCGAGTTGTCCATGATCCTTCTTCCATACTGATCTGTCATCCTCAATCTCCTCATCCAACATCTTGCTTCATTTTACTTTTCTCCGTCTTTTATGCTCTTTTGCTCACTTCGACCCAGTAACAGTCACTATGTCTTCCACACAGTTCACTTTTTGCATTTTCTTCCTTGTTCTTAACTTACTTCGATAACCAAGGGCCAACGCCAACCTAATTTGCATTTTGAAAAAATGCTATCATATTACTTAATTTTTCATATTTTAGACAAAACCCATATCTTAGAATTTCTCGATTTGATTCCATTGGCATCGAAATCGAAGTGCAAGTTGGTAGTTTGATATTTCCATGAATTTTGATAGAATCATTCCCCCTGAGCTGGAGGTCCACAAGTTTGATATGGGTGAATTCTACCACATGTGTCCACATGCAAACGTCGCTCTGGACGAAACCTATGTCCCCAATTTGCCACTAGATTCTTTCCAAAATTTTGAATTATTTCTAGTACTAGACTGTTGATGATCCTGGTACTGGATGACCTAGAGAATTTTGGTACCGGATGGTTTCTGGAACATTCTAGTACTGGATGTGTTGAATTACGAGTACTAGATAATATGGAGTGTGATTATCAGATGACATTGAGTGTGGGTACCAGATGACATGGAGTGTGAGTACCAGATGACTTGTAGAACCTTCTGGTACCGTATGACTTCGAGTACCGGATGAGCGTAGTATTGGTATTGGATGAACTAAGTACTATATTTCATGGAGTATGGGTACCGAATGACATGGAGTGTGGGTACTATATTACTTTACATGTATCGTTTGACTGTAGAACATTTTGGTGCCAGATGACTTGGAGTATTGGATGAGCACAGTATTGGTATCAGACGAGCTGAGTACTTGATGACATGGAGTGTGGGTACCATATGACATGGGGTATGGGTACTATAAGATTTTGCAGGTACCGATTGACTATAGAAACTTATGGTACTAGATGAATTGGAGTACCAAATGAGAGCAATATTGGTATCGAACAAGCTGGTACTAGATGACATGGAGTACCAGATAAGCGTAGTATTGTTATCAAACGAATTGGTACTGGATGGCATGGAGTGTGGGTACCAGAACATGAATAATATAGGTACCGGAACATGGACAGTGCATATACCAGAACTTGAAAAATACATAACATGTTGCTTGGACATAAAAACATAGGATTAAACCATCATCAACAAAACTTATTCTATAATCATCCTTTTAATCACTAAAAATATGGAAAATTATGTATTAAACACATAGGATGAATAACAAGAGATAATGGAGGTTTATGGTGTAATTAGCGATATATTATTGACGAAATGTAGGGAGAAGGTGTAATTATGAGTTTATTTGTATGGCAGAAAGTATGACAAAAATGGAGCTCAATAGGCTGTATAGACATATATTGTTTTTATATAAAGAAAATTTTGATTGACCCTTTATTTGCATGAATGTATAAGGAATTACAATTTCAAACTATACAAGTGCCATAAAAGAACAGAAAGAAGGTTTAACAGTCCATATTTATATTACATAACTCTTCATGTCTATAAACAATGATTTTAAATAGTCTACAAATACATGCTAAAGTAGTTGTTACAATAATTGAAACTTGTTCAAATGGTTTCAGTAACCTGTATATTCAATTGAGAGTAAATCACAAATAATCTGTATAGCCAGGAAACGCTGGTTCAAAATTTATTACAGTGGAGTACCCTAGGTAAGGATTCTTGTACCACTGGTAGATATAATCTAAGAAGTTGTGTCTAAGTGCCAAGACCAGAACTCGAATACCTTTATGAGTGAGAGGGATTTCCTTGATTCGCTCCCATCGATTTTGTACGAACCTGCAAGGGAAAAATGATAGATTCAGTAAACTATGCTAAGAAATCTAGTGAAAATAAATAATGAACAAAATGAGATAACACTTAGCTTGAGTCAGCATAGAAACAGTTCGCTATTGGCACTTGAGTGATGATCTATCCACAACCCAAAGGGGAGAAGTGGACCCAAGAATGGA
The DNA here is from genome assembly GCA_009831015.1 of Picea engelmannii. Classification (NCBI taxonomy): domain Eukaryota; kingdom Viridiplantae; phylum Streptophyta; class Pinopsida; order Pinales; family Pinaceae; genus Picea; species Picea engelmannii. The sequence continues at coordinate 101,800 of ML808241.1, forward strand.
TGATGGGTACCCTCAAAAAACAATACAGGTCCCCGTCATTAGTTATTGTAACTGAAAAGTAATACTTTGATGCTTAAAATTATAAACAATAAATTAAATAGTGTTAAAACTTTTAAAAGAATTAAGAGAACTGTCGTGAAACCCCACAGAGGGTACATATTGCCTGTGTAAATTATACAGAACGTAAGTCACAATTTTCTTCCACACAAGAAATCAAATGAAAAGAAAAGAACATATTCATAATACGATTTTTGTCTAACCGTATACCTGGTTTAGTCTAGATTTTATCTACGATTTATTATAAAAATAAAATACAGTGAAATCTATGAAATAGGGATCGATGGTGTCGATACGGGTTCCCTGTAGGATTTCAAGCATGCAAATTCTTAGAAAGTGGGTCGATGTTTCAGAGTTTGTATATGCCTATGCCATATAAAACCCATAAGTTAATCTTATGCATAAACAAAGCATTAAAATATGAATTATGCACATAGTGAAACCACCATCTTTCCACAAAAGACAATATTTTCAAATAGAAAAGTTTTAGATAGGGCACGAGAAGTGTTTCACCATACTACTTCATTTACATGGAAGAAATCTAGAATTTCTATATAAAAAACAGAATCAAGAACAAAGATTCGGGGTTGAAGTTATACAAATAATTGTGTTGTATAAAATATACATGAAATTAATAAATAGAGGGTCGTTACAAAATTCTTATACAGACACCGAGAGTGGATTTATAAGCAAAGGGTTAAGTCAACCCATGACCCACTCTTCACCTCACGCACAGATTTCAAGATACAAAATTCCATAGGGGGTTGTCACCATACCTTCATGTGAATGTATTCACGATTTTTACTCACAGTGATAAAGAAAATAAAACAGACCGAATCTACAAATCCATGAAAGGCTTGGCCGATACATATGTCTATTTTTATCTTTTCACGTAGAGCTCAAATTACATAATGTGGTAACATAAATTGTACAGGGAGGAACTCCTTCAAACTGGGTATTTTTCTTATGCAAGGTAGATATGAAAACACACCCAAAACGTTAAAACAATTTCAAGGGCACTGTTAAAAGTCGTAGGGTTAACCCTGTAACACAACACATAGATTTCAAGCTTCCCCATAGTTAATAAACAAAATATACATGAGTAAATAATAACTGTGAACAATGTCACATGGTAAGGCAAGAAAATGAAAAAAGGGACACTGAAGATTCAGACCATGGTGGAAAACTAGAAGGATTACCCACAAAGGAGAGATACCAAGCATTTCTAACCCCAATGGTTCCCAAACGAGTTTATCTATGAAAGTTACCAAAAATATGAAGGAAGTAGTTTGGGTATTATCTTGCGCAGAGAGGAAACCAACTGGTTTCATTTTCCTTATTCGTTTATCAGGGTCGATGTTCTATTCTCCAAATTTTCAGTCTTACACAAGAATGGAGTCACAAGGGTATCCACAGAGACCAAAATTGCACATAGGAAGAGGAAGTTTCGTGAATCTAAAGGAAAAATGAATGGGATAACCTCGAACACAATGCAAAACGCAGAGTAATGAGTGATGGGAACGCACAATACTATAACCATGTGATTAAACGGATATGGCAATCCCACATTTGGCACAACTACCTAAACTTCCCAATACATTACAAACCCCTATTAATTGTAGTAACCAGTAGTAAGTGTGTTGCAGACAGACATGACACATCCATTAACATGTTTTCCAAAACGTATTCAATGATGGGATATGCCATGACTTGGGTAGGGTTAATGCAACTAGGTATAGGGTAGACGTGGCACCATTTAGGAACCAGATGTGTATCGTGTACGATGCATCGTTGCCTGTGTTGTAATAACCACATGTTAACAATTCCTTAGTGACAATAACACATGAGCGCATAACAACTGCATCAATATGTTAGGATATGAATTGCATTGTAATGAAAAGTCATGTTGTAATGAAAAGGATCTAAAACTAGTGTAACGTATAATAGTTCACATGACCTATAAAATCTATAAAGGGTCATATATATATATATATATATATATATNAAGTTCATGTCGAGTTCTAAATGAAATAATCACATATGCATGTATATTGGTATATGTTAAGACCACCATATGTGGGGTTACATATGGATAAGTAATAGGATTTCTATATAATGGTTACACTTGGCATGTGTTAAGCTATATATATACAATGTTGGGTATTTAGGTAGACAAATTACATAAATATATAGTGATAGGATTTGTATCCATGTTACATTATGTATGTTATCAGGCTAAATGGATACAATAAAAAATATAGGCTCATAATATTTGATAACATAAATAGTATGAGTAGACCTAAATGGCAACCTATTATTCATAGTTTAATATGCGCAGAAACTCTTTTGATAGCATGAATTAACATAGGTAAGATAGATATCTTGATCACAACCTTCTGAATTACAGATAGGTATATGTTTTCAATACAATAGCGATGATAATAGAGTTATTCTTGAACAATTATTGAAGAGTCAAAGAGTTTTAGTGCACCTAACAATTTTCTTTTTATTTTGTTAAATTTGGGGTACATTACATATGGTATCAGAGATGAAGGTTACATCACTTGGACCTCAGGGAAAGGCCAAATTAGTTTAGTTCATTTTATTTCTGTTAAAAGAAAAAGATAACAAAATATTTGTTGTTACAAACTTAAAAAAAATTTGGTTTGTTGTGATAATGGCAACACAGAATGAAGAGGAGATCCGACTTGAAGAGAATATCGACCAAGGACCTCCTAAAGAAACTGGATAGAATAACGAAGGAAGTTCAACCATCTAGGTTCTAGAAAAAATTAGGAACCTTATTGTGGAACTGCAAGTGTTCAAGGTAGATAAGGAAAAACTGAAAAAAGCACACAAATACCAACAATAAATAAATGAAGCATTGTTGCGCAACATAGTAACAAAGAAGATTCCAAAATACAATGACAAGAAGGAGGAAGTCAACAAAAGATCCTGTAAAAATTATGATCATGAAACAAAAAATGAGAACAAATATTCTGAAGGCACACAAGTGGCAGGAGACAAAACAACTACAGGAAGGTAAAGAAAACAGGTGGATCACCTGGAAGGTGAATTCAATAAAATCAAACCATCCACCTTTGACGGAGAATCCAGGATGGGTAAAGAGGTTGAAGCATGGTTACTGGATATAAATAAATACTTCCACATTTATAATTATTCTAGTAACATGAAAGTATGAATGGCCATTTATACCCTGAAGGGAAAGGCGAGTATCTGGTGGCAAGACCTGAAATTGGCAAAAGGATTAAAAGAGAAACACATGGAATGGTCATATTTCAAGAAATACTTCAAGAAACAGTATTTATCAGAAAGTTATTATGAAAGAAGACTAAGAAATTTTATGAGCTCAGACTCAGACAAATGACCATGGATGTTCTAATAAATAAATTTCTTGAATTATTGAAATTTGTACAATACATCAAGGAAGACAAATTAAAAATACAATGGTTCCTAAGTTGTTTGCCACAATCATACAAGGACAGAATTGAATTCGACAATCCCAAACATTTAAGCGAAGTTTTTAGAAAGGCCCAGATGTGCTATGATCAATACAAACATAGGTCTGAAATTCCCAAAGCATGGAAGGATAAGAAACATGACAGAATGAATCAACGAAAGAAAGGCTTCCAACCATCCCCTTTCCGGAATATGGCAAATAAATTCCAAAAGAAATATTTTTATTCTAACTACCAAAATGCCCAAGGGGGAGGTATACTAGTTAATCTAGGATCCAAGAAAGTTGGCGACAACCCCAGGGAACCATTAAAGTGTTGGGAGTGTGGAGAACCTCATTTGAGGAGGAATTTTCCACGTTTAACTTCCACAGCAAGGACCAAAGTCCATAACCTGCAAGAAGCCTCTACAATAGGAGATGTGGGAAAAAGCGTGCATAAAATTAATTTAGTTGTAGATGGAATACAATCTGATCATTAGTCCATTATCATGGAGGTTGAAGGTAAAATTCATGATAATCACATTTCTGTTTTAATTGACTTAGGAGCTAATCTGAGTTATGTTACTCCTGGTTTAGTTGATTCAAACAAGCTCGAGAAAGTAAAGCATTCTAAGTCCTGGTTAGTACAGTTAGCAATGTGGACTAAGAGAAAAGTAATAGATTTCATTTATGAATGTGAACTCAATTTAGATGGCCAAAGTACAAATTTAAATCTGAATGTTTTACCTTTGGGATCTTATGATATAATCATTGGGATGGACTGATTAGAGAAACATAAAGTAATTTTGAACTATTACGAAAAGTCACTTACTTATAGAGACAAAAACAACACAGTTAGGACAATACAAGGTAACAAAAAAATAGTTTCAGTTAGGCAGATTTCAACCATGCAGTTTAAGAAATGCATGAATAAAGGTTGTCAAATTTATTCTTTTCAAGTAACTAATATGTTATAAAAAGAAGATAAACCCAGTCTAGAAGACTTTGCAGTCCTACATGGGTTTAGAAATGTATTTGTGGATGAAATACCAAAACTGCCTCCAAGAAGAGAGATAGATTTCTCTTTAGATCTACCCCCTCGATCTGCCCCGATATCTAAGGAACCCTATAAGATGAGTTTACTCGAATTAACAGACCTGAAAATTCAGCTACAAGAACTATTGGACAAGGAATATATTAGACCAAGTGTCTCTCCTTAGGGAGCACCGGTCCTTTTCGTTAAAAAGAAATATGGAACTTTAAGATTATTTATTGATTATCAAAAATTAAACAAGATGACAATTAATAATAAGTATCCTCTACCAAGAATTAATGACTTTTTTGACCAAGTGGGAGGAGAAAAGATTTTCTCTAAGTTAGATTTAAGGTCTGGTTATCACCTTTAGAATGAGATATAAATAAAATAACTTTTAGAACGAGATACATACACTATGAGTTTGTCATAATTCTGTTTGGTCTTACTAACGCACCAAAAACCTTTATGTATTTGATGAATAGTATATTCAGTCAATATTTGGATAACTTTGTTTTGGTATTTATCGATGCCATTTTAGTTTATTCGAAAACAGAAGAAGAACATGAAGACCATCAGAAAATAATATTGCAGAACTTCAGGAAGCACAAATTGTATGCAAAATTTGACAAATGTGACTTCTACCAAAGAAGAATACAATACCTAGGACATGTAATATCCTAAGAAGGTATTGTAGTTGACCCAGAGAAGATAAGAATCATTATGGAATGGCCTATCCCTAAGGATGTAGTTGACATCATATCATTTATGGGAATTACCAGTTACTACCGCACATTTATCGAAGGATTATCTAAGATCGCATATCCAATTACATCTCTACAGAAAAAGGGAATAAGGGTTACTTGGTCACAAGAATGTCAGGACAACTTTAATAAGATAAAGGAACTATTAGCTACTGCACCTATTTTAAGGGTAGAAGACCCTCATAAAGATTTTACAGTTTGCGTGGATGCAAGCAAAGAAGGCTTGGGAGGTGTCCTAAATCAAGAGGGTCACGTTATCTCTTACGAATCAAGTAAACTAAAAGAAAATGAATGGAAATACGTCACACATGACTTGGAATTAGCAGTTGTAATTCATGTGCTAAAAATGTGGTGATACTATTTAATGGGAAGGAAATTTTTGTTGCTAACCGATAACAGTGGTGTGAAATTCTTATTCAGTCAATCAGATCTTAACGCAAGGCAAGTGAGATGGATGACCTTGTTGAGTGAATTTGATTTCGAAGTAAGACACGTCAAAGGAAAAGAAAACAATTTTCATATGCCCTAAGCCGAAGGACTAATGGACTTTTTGAGATAAGTATTAGCAAAACAAAAAATGACATTGAACAAAGAATAAAATGTGCAAGTTGTAATGAAAAAAAATACATCAAAAACAATAGTAGATTTATAAGGAAATGTAGAAAAGTTGGACAAAACATATCTGAGTTTGGATAAAAATGGACTGCTAAGATTCAAAATCAGGATGTACATACCAAATTATGTTTATTTAAAGTTAACAATTCTAGATGAATTGCACAAAAATCCATATTCTAGTCATCCAGGATACTATAAAATGGTAACATCTTTGAGAATATTGTTTTATTGGCCTAACATGAAAGGTGAGACATCTGAATACTTATCTAAATACCTAGATTTTCAATACGTGAAGGATGAACATCAGCATCCAGTGGGCCTGCTACAACCTCTACCTATACCAGAATGGAAGTGGGAGATTATCTTGCTGGACTTCATCACATGTTTGCCTAAAACTCAAAAGAAGAATGATTTGATTATGATAGTGATTGATAAACTTAGCAATTCTGCACATTTTATACTTGTGAAGTCTACTTATAAATAAATTAACATCGCTTAAATACTTATTAAGGAAATATTTATATTGCATGGAATTCCTAAAATGGTGATTTCAGATAGAGATGTCAAATTTACATCAACGTTTTGGAAAGAATTGTTTGCAGGGTTGGATACTAACCTGAATTTCAACACAAGCTACCATCCACAAATGGATGGGAAAACTGAACGAACGAATCAGATTGTGGAAGACATGTTATGAATGTATGTAAGAACAAAACCAACCAAGTGGGAGGAATACCTACACTTAGTGGAATTTGCATATAATAATGGCTATCAGACGTCAGCTAAGATGAGTCCCTTCAAAGCATTGTACGAAAGAAAATGTACAACTCCGATTAGTTGGGATAATCCCATTGACATACTTATGATGGGACCATAAATTCTCCAGGAAATGGAGAGAATGGTAAGAAAGGTACAACAAAATTTAAAAGAGGCACAAAACAGACAGAAAAGTTACGCAGATTTAAAAAAGGAGACACCGAGAATTTCAATTTGGGGACCATGTATATTTGAAATTCAAAGCAAGGAGAAGCTCTTTAAAGAGAAGAAACTATTCAAAGTTGGCACCCGGGTATTGTGGCCCCTTCAATATCTTAGATCGAATTGGACCCGTGGCATATCAACTTGCACTTCCTGCAAATTTAAAAGTTCATAATGTTTTTCATATTTCTTTATTGAAAAAGTATATTCATGATCCTACTCACATAATTGATTGGAACATGGTGCAGGTGGAACTAGAATGTGAGTTCCAAGAGGAACATTTGCACATTCTAGAAAAGAAAGAAACAGTACTATGAAACAGAGCCATCGCCCAGGTAAAAGTGCAATGGAAGCAATTTAGTCCTGAGGAGGTCACTTGGGAATTGGAGAAAGATTTGCAAAAATATTATCCAACCCTATTCCAAGACAGGAATGAACATTGAGGACAGTGTTTTACTTAAGGGGGAGAGGATGTAATATCCCCCAAAATAATTAATTATTAAATTCTAAGTGTACTTGGGAATAAATTTCCATTTTTGGCAAATTCAAATTTGGAAATTATTTTCCATTTATGGGAAATCTGAATTTGGAATTTGATTATTGTAATTAATTATTTATGATTGTTGGGCAAGGATTTGATTTTCCCAATTAACTTCTTGATTGTGACACATGTAAAAGACAAATCTTTTTTATATTAAATGTTGAAAGACAAATGGAACAGCCAAGTTGAAAACAACTAACCATGACTCCATGAGTGGGGAACATATTTGAGTTGCCTCATGGCTGATTTTTACAAGTGGAAAATGAGGTATTTGACCACTAGCAGCCCCTGAAAACCAGGGATTTGTAAAGATGCGAAAATTACCGAGGAGGGAAGGAAACACCTAGGCACAAGATGCACATAAATACAACATATGGAGGAGGCAGGACGCTGCATAGTATGTTGGATAAATGATACTATTTGTTGTTATGAACACTATTTAGTGTGAGGCAAGGGAGTTTATGATCTCTGGAAGATAACTATAGAAAAGGAGGATCATTTCAATTATCCATTATGGACTCATGGTCAGGCTAGGGGGTGAACACAACAAGTAAACTTGGTTGTTTTGTTCTACGGTTGGGTGGAACGTGATTATTCCATTTTTGTCCCAGCACTAGTTTCAGATATGTACCTTTACTTGTATTCTAATTAATATTATGTTGATTATAATTGTTAGAAGTGTAATGG
>ML808241.1:116389-137577 GCA_009831015.1 Picea engelmannii
TGGATCTGCATTCGATCTCACCTGAATGACCCCATCTTTTCTGTTGAGGATAAGTTAAGTTCCAAACTACGGTTCAAACAAACATGAGGATTATGACATGCTATTGTGCCTTGAATGACCCACATCTTCAGGTCAGGCGTTGATGAGCACATTGAACTATCCATGTGGCTGAGATCCTTCACAGCCTAGGTACAATGATGTGATTATCAAAGGCATGCTCTACCACTAAGATAATAGTCCATCATGCAGGCCTCATGGGGAGGGAGGCCTACCCCTACATCAACACCAATATATAAAATGAGATAATATACCTTCATTGTGTAGGCCTCCCGGGGATGGAGGCCTTGATATATCCAAAATAGCAGAAGAGAAACCCTACTCTTTTTTTTCCTCCCCGTGTCTTTGGCTGGGTGGCAACATGGGGAGGAAAATGAGAGATGGGATTATATCAACTTGTTTCGACCTGGGATGATAAGATCATGGTATCACTTCACTATTGAGACCTGAAAGAATAATTCCATATATGAGCTTGAATCAGATGTGATTCCTTTCGGATGCAGTGTCAAATGACTCAAGATGCCCAAAAACCACCAACTCTCCCTAATAACGGGGTGATCCAGTCGCACCTTCTAGTATGAATACCTTGTTACGACTTCACTCTAGTCACTAGCCCAACCTTCAACATCCCCCTCCTTGCGGTTAAGGTAATGACTTGGGGCATGGAAAACTCCCATAGTGTGATGGGCGATGTGTACAAGGCCCGGGAATGAATTCACCATCTTATGGATGACTGGTGATTACTATAGATTTTAGTTTCATGCAGGCCAGTTGCATCTTGCAATACGAGCTGAGGCTGGGTAGAGAGAGGGATAGTGAGAGGAAGGGAAGAAGAGAGGGAGACATATAAGCGGGGTAGATAGAGAATGAGAGGAAGGAGGCGATACATAGGGAGAGAGAGGGGGGGAATAGAGAGAGAAAGATGGGAATAAAGAGTGAGAATGAGACTAACAATGAGGATAGAGTGAAAGGGTGGAAGAGAGAGGGGAGTGAGGGAAAAAATGGTAGAGAGAGAGAGAGAGATGGAGAGTGTAATAGGAGAGGGGATAGAGAGGAAGTGGGTGTGAGAGTCTGAGGCATGTCAAGGTAATGTATAACTCTAGGTATTTCCATTTATTTTCATGTCTAATTCTTGCCCTGTTTATGTCTTACCATGTATAGGAGTGAGAGACAGAGAGAAGGAGATAGAAATGGGGGTTAGAGAAGGAATGTCAGAGTGATATAGTGAGGGAGGTTATATTTAGGAGAGGGAGGACAAAGATAGAGAAAGAAATGATTTATGGGAGCTGGTGCACGTTCCTAGAGCACGTGCACATTCCTAAAGCACGTGTGTGCTCCTAGAACCTGTGCACACTCCTAGAATGCATGCACGCTCTTTTGAATTCAAATTGTTTTGGGGAATATTGACAAGGTGTATGCTAGCTTGGTTGGATTAAATTTAAGTTCAGGATGACAAGCATAGTGGTTTGGTCTGCAAATTGATAAAACGTCCATTTTTGTGAATTATTTTTCTATAGGATAATCAAGTTAGTTGTTGATGAAACAATAGACATAGATCGAGACGACTATGCTGATTTCAAATATAATTTTTTTTTTAAATAAATATTGTTTACTATTTTTAATCTATTTGTTTCTTCACCTTTATCAAAATCATAGAATACATACCTCTCTTATTTCTACTATAGTTTTTTCTCATCTTAACCATTTCTTAAATGAGTTATGGATCTGATACCTACGATCTAAAAAAACTAAAGTTGTTTTGATCATGTTAAGACCCTCTTAACCTGCACAAACAAAAGACGTTGTGATGCAGGAGCATTGCCAGCAGCAAGTGAGTGCGGAGGCGAAAGACAGCTAGGATGAGCGCAATGCATTTTTGCACATGTTGAAAATGTTTTGAAATATTTTGAAAGACTAAGGAAGAAATATTAATGAAAGAGTTAAGGAAGGCGTACGCGCATTTATGAATAAGAGATTGAAAACAAATCTTGAGCAATCTGCTCTCATCTGTCGATGTAAAAGGCATTTATGCCCAGTTAATGAAAGTAGGTAGATTTAAAATTCCAGATTAGGCAGTTTTAAGAACAGGAGGGAAAACGGCTATAGACACCCTCATCTTTGTATCATTGTATCAATCAGAGTTAGATCATTAAGCACATTAGCATAGAGAAAGAAAAGGGAGAGTTGTAGCAGGGAGTTGAGATGAAGAACTCATGTACATGAGCTTTGAATTAATATATGAATCTTTAATTCAGATTCATGGTGTTATGATGTTTTCTGTTTGTACATGCCGAATGGTTTGCTTACAATTGTTTTATGCTCTCTGCTATGCATTTTCTTTAGTACTGTGAATGTATGATTACATGTTGAATGTTTGAAATCTGAGAGAAAGAGAATGAGATTCAATTGTTTCTCATCTTGAGCGAGAGTTCCAGCAAGGAAGTGCAATGAAAGCATCCACAAGGTGTGCATTGACAAGGTTCATAGTTTATCTCTGAAAGATCAGGAGGGATACCATTGTTCTCATTCCAGAAGAAGTGCAAGTGAAACATAGGAGCCATGCAAGCTGTGCGCAGGATAATTGAGTCCTTAGAATTTGTTAACTAAGGTGGAAGAGAGAAAGATTTGTGTTGCAGAGAAGGTGCATAGAGTCGAGAGTTCAAATACGCTGAAGTATTTGAATAATTTGCCGCAAAGAGTGCGTGTAGGAGTCTCCTTGAAGGCCTGAGTTTGCGAAGAAAAATCAGAAGGGTTAGGGCCTTTAAATCATTCAAGAGAAAGCGGGAAGCTCAAGTCGTTGTGAAGAAGTTACACCCAAGAGAAGGATCGTAGAGTCGATTTTGAGCTAGAGGTTCTTGAGGAGGAAATTGAATGGTCGAAATTCTCCGAGGAGAACTCTTGAAATAGCGAGGACCATAGGATCCAGGAAAGTTGTGGGGAAGTTAGGTGTTGGATAGACCCACCTTCGAAAGGCAGGATTTAATGTGGACCGTTGATTTTGATCATTGGACCATTGAGATCATTTCAGCATTTCGGGGGCCATAAGTCCGAAGTGTGGACGAAACCTTTGGTTGATCAAATTCCCGAAACACGAAAAGAGTTTTCGTGTATAAAGAAGAAGAGTGACAAGGTTGGAATTTCAGAACTTCGGAATTCGGGGTTTCGGAGGTCCTGAGGACGAGTGATCGGGACATAGGGGGGAGGAAAGCCCAAAATCACAAGTCGCAGCAGGATATTTGTAAGAATTTTGGGAATCGACATTTCGGCATTCCTGTTGACAAGGAGTAGAGTGCTCCACATAGAAAGCTCTGAAATCGCAAAACGCAAAATACCTTTGGAGGAGCATTTCGACATATCGGCATTTCAATATCTGGGATCTCGAGGAGACAGTGATTTGGAATCGAGAGTTTCGAACTCCCGGTTCATGAAATACCGGGGGAAGAAAACCATTTCGACATTTCAATAATTCAGGGTCCGGAAGGTAGAGGAGGTAAAGAGTTCGATATCAAGCATCACAAACTCCCGGTATGAGAAATTGCGTTAGCCATCAGATCAAGGGGATATCCACAACCGTTGATCTCCTTGGAAGTGAGATAGAAGATTTTTGGTTTTTTGGGGTTTTGCATACCAGGGATACTAATGACAAAAAGTGGGAAACCGTGAAGGGAAAATCCTGAAGTCACGAAGTGCGACAAGACTTAGAGTGGACTTTCGGGATTTCAGTACTTCGGATTTTGGGACTCTGGGAGTCAAGAGGCAGAGTTGCACATCAACGCAACTCTCGAAATCGTGAAGAGTGGAAAGCCGAAGTTAGTGGTGAGAAGTGTCTAGTGTTTGATATTTTCAGGTTCCAGAGGTCGAAGAGGTAAGGCGCCCAACATCAGGATTCATGAAATCACGAAATCCAGTATCCTGAAAGGAAAAGGGGAAAGTCACAATGACAGTTGGGTGTTGATCATGGAGTTCATGCTGGTGCAAATATCATATGAGAATAACTCAGAAGGACCTGTGAAATTCACTCAGTTGGGTGTGTAAAGAATTTTCGAGAGGAAATAAAAGAGCCAATCAGACTCTAAGGGGCCGAAATTGAAAGATCCTGTGCAAACCTCGATCTGAGGGTTGGGGGTCTACATCAGTTGTATATTAGAGCGAGTAAGAGTTATTTTCTTTTTGTAGAAGAGAAAAGAGAAAAGAATTGCAGCCATGCCGCCGAGAAGGAGAGAGAGGCCAATGCCTGATCCAGTAGTGGAAAGGAAAATGTGTGAACTACATGCTAGGCTTGATTCCATGGAGACAACACAAAGGCACACAGTCAACACTGAGGATATCAGTGAGGCTGAAAGTGAAAATGAAGTTGGAAACGAGGGAGAAGAAGTTGCAACAAAAGATGCATTAGATGAACGCCTATTCAGGGCTATTGCAAGGATAGGTGCTAGAGAAAAAATGGACATTCCAGTATATGAAGGAAACCTGGATGTTGAAGAGCTTCTAGACTGGATTAGAGATCTGGATAAGTATTTTGACTATGAAGATGTCGAGGAACAGAAGAAGGTTAAACATGTTGTCACAAGACTTAAAGGACATGGACCATTGTGGTGGGATGAACTGCAAGCTGACAGACGTTGTAAGGGCAAGCAGAAAATCAAGAGTTGGGATAGAATGGTTGTGAAGATGAAGGCCAAATTCATACCCAAGGATTATCAAATTACTATATTTTGGAGAATTCATAATTTGAGACAGAAGTTGAGTTCAGTAAACGAATACACTGAGGAATTCTACAAGATAAACATCAGAGAAGGTCATTGGGAAAGCGATGATGAAAAAGTTGCGAGATACATGAATGGTCTGAGATATGACATTCAATATGAGACGAGCATGATAACCCTTCGAACTGTGGAGGATGCTTATCATATGGCTCTAAAAGCTGAAGGGAAGCTGAGCCGAAAGCAAGGTCAAAGAGGCCGAGGCAGAAGTCAATCCAGAGGCAAAACAATTGCATAGGACAAAAATCAGAAACCTAAAGAAGAGTGGAAGAAACCTCAAACTCAAACTAAGAGAGGTGGAAGCTCACAGAGAGGAAAATATGCTAATAGAAATACTTTTCCTCGAACCAGAGGAAGAGGAAGAGGCAGAGGTGGATAAATAAAATTCTTTACCTCTGGCAAAAATGGACACAAATCCTATGAATGTCCAGATAGAAAGAAAGAAGAAGGTGAAACTCACATTGCCAAAGCACAAGGACAGAATGTTGAGGCATAATATGTTGAGGGCGAAAGATCATTGATGATGAGAAAAGTTCTCTTAATGCCAGATAAGGAGGCGGAGAACCCAACCCAAAGGAACAGACTTTTTCGGACTGCTTGGAAGACCAAAGACAGAGTATGCAAAGTCATCATGGATAGTGGTAACATAGACAATCTAGTTTCTATAGAGATGGTAGAAAAGATGGAGCTGGAGACTATTGAACATCCAATCCCATACAAAGTTTCGTGGCTACAAAAAGGACATCAGGTAAATGTCACTAAAGAATGTTTAGTTGAATTTAAAATAGGAGGATATACGGATGAAATACTATGTGATGTCATTCCCATGGATGTTTGTCATCTATTGCTAGGTAGACCGTGGCAATATGATAGGAATGTGATTCATGATGGGAGAACGAACACATACACCCTGGAGAAGAATGGAAGAACTCACATGTTGTTGCCAATTAAGGATAAAGAAACGAAACTAGACGTGAGAAACACTGTACTTCTCATGAGTGGGAAGGAACTTCTTAAGGAGGTTAATAAGAAGGAAGATACACAATTCATTGTGGTTAGGAAGCCTATAATTGTTTTAACCAGTACAATATTGGATGATTTACTAGAGGAAATCCAGAAGTTGCTGGAAGAGTTTGTTGATATAGTAGTCGATGAACTACCTTGTTCGTTGCCATCGATCAGAAGTATAAGTCATCACATCGATCTTATACCTCGATCTAGTTTACCAAACAAAGAAACATACAGATTGACGCCACAGGAGAATGAAGAGGTCATTAGACAAGTCCAGGACTTAATGGACAAAGGGTTGATTCGAGAAAGCTTGAGTCCATGTGTTGTTTCAATAGTGCTCAACCCAAAGAAAGATGGAGGCTGGAGGATGTGCATAGACTCGAGGGAAATCAACAAGATTACCATCAAATATAGATTTCCTTTGCGAAGGATGGATGATTTGATGGATTGCTTGAGTGGAGCAATTTTTTTTTCAAAGATTGATTTTAAAAGCGGATATCATCAAATTCGTATGAGAGAAGGTGATGAATGGAAGACAACCTTCAAGACAAATGAAGGGCTGTATGAATGGCTTGTTATTCCATTTGGCTTAACAAATGCGCCTAGTACTTTCATGAGGTTGATGAACGAGGTCCTGAAGGAGTTCATCGGGAGATTCATCATTGTATATCTTGACGATATATTAATTTTTAGCAAAACAAAAGTAGAGAATTTGAAGCATTTGGCTACAGTGATGAAGAGATTACAGCAAGAGAAGTTGCTGATAAATATGAAGAAATCATCATTCATGAGGACAGAGCTCATTTATTTAGGGTTTGTTATCTCTGCAGATAAGCTGAAAATGGATCCAGATAAAGTGGAGGTGATTAAGAATTGGCCATCGCCGAAGAGTATATTTGAAGTTAGAAGCTTTCATGGATTGGCTAGTTTCTACAGGAAATTTATCAGAAATTTCAGTGGAATTAGCACACCAATGATGGACATGGCGAAGAAAAGACACAAATCTTTTCATTGGACAGAGGAAGCAGAAAAATTTTTCAACCTGCTGAAGAGGAGGATTACTGAACAACCAATTTTGGTGTTGCCAGATTTCAGTAAGAAATTTCAGGTCAAGTGTGATGCTAGTGGATTTGCAATTGGAGCGGTCTTGAGTCAAGATGACAAGCCGATCACATACTTCAGTGAGAAACATAATGAAGAAAAGGTTAAGTACTCCACATATGACAAAGAATTTTATGCAGTCATACAAGTGCTGAAGAAATGGAAACATTATTTGGTTCCTAAAGAGTTTGTTTTGTACAGTGATAATCATGCCTTACAATTCATGACTCAACAGGAGAAGTTGAACCAAAGACATGTTAAATGGGTTGAATACATGCAAAATTTTACTTTTGTAATTAAACATATTTTTGGAACTGCTAACAAAGTTGTTGATGCTTTGAGCAGGAAATGTTTGCTTATGCAGGAATTTAGAGTCAAAACTTTGGGTTTTGATAATCTCAAAGAAATGTACAGAGATGATCCAGATTTTAAAGAGGCATATGAGGCATCTGAGAATCCAATTCTCAGGGACAGAAGCCAGTGGACCGAATATATGATCCAGGATGGATTATTATTCAAAGGCAATCAATTATGTATTCCAAAATGCTCCATGAGGGAGAATCTGTTGAAAGAAAAACATAGTGGAGGATTGGCCAGACATTTCGGTCATGAAAAAACGTTCTCGAAATTAAATGGCTCATATTTTTGGCCAGGGATGAGGACAAATGTCAAAATATTTTTGGACAGATGTAGAATTTGTCAGCACACAAAAGGAAAAGGTAGAACACAGGGTTATACCAGCCATTACCCATACCAGGGAGGTCATGGGATGCGGTGAGTATGGATTTTGTATTGGGGCTGCCAAGAACGCAAAGAGGATTTGATTCAATCTTTGTGGTGGTAGACATATTTTCAAAGATGGCACATTTTATACCATGTCAGAAAACCAACGACGCAACTCATATTGCGAACCTGTTTTTCAAAGAAGTCGTCAGACTTCACAACTTACCAAGAAGTATAGTTTCTGATTGAGACACTAAATTCGTGGGACATTTCTGGAGGACGTTATGGAAGAAGCTGGGGACAAATTTGTCTTTTAGCTCAGCTTATCATCCTTATATGGATGGGGAGACAGAAGTTGTAAACAGAAGCTTGGGAGATTTTCTGAGGAGCCTAGTGACTGAACACCACAATCAATGGGATCACATTCTGCCATAGGCGGAATTTGCTTACAATGATTCACTCAATAGAATCACAGGGCAGACTCCATTCCAAATTGCATATGGAATGCAACCCAGGGGAGTTTCTGAATTGAAAGATTCGGAACAGGATGAAACTAGAAGTGCTTGTGCAGAGGATTTTGCAGAGGCAATGAAGGAACTTCACAGCCAAGTGAGGGAACAGTTGCAAAATTCGAGTCAAGAGTATAAACGCAGAGCAGATCAACACAGTTGAGAACTTTAGTTTGAAGTTGGTGATCTGATTCTTGCACATCTGAGGAAAGAAAGGTTCCCAAGGGGAACATATAACAAACTGAAAATGAAGAAGATTGGACCATGCAAGATCGTAAAGAAATTTGGGGCAAATGCATATGAGATCGAATTACTCGATGGGATCGAAATTTCACCGATATTCAATATCTCAAATTTGTACCCTTACAAAGCTGAACAAGCAGGAGCAGACAATGAACAGACAGAGGTTCAATGGACTAAAAAAATTCCTGTAGCTGAAAAGCCATAGATGGAAAGTATACTTGACAAGAGAATCAACAAGAGGACCAAGAGAAAATAGTATTTTGAATACTTGGTCAAATGGAAGGGACATCCAGTTGAAGATGCAAGTTGGGAGAATGAAGCAGAGATTTAGAAGCATGGACAGACTGTGCAAGAACTCATGAACAAGAGTCCATAAATTTTTTTAAGTGAGGGAGTATGATGTAGGAGCATCGCCAGCAGCAAGCGAGGGCGGAGGAAGAAGACAGCTGGGATGAGTGCAACACATTTTTTCACATGTTGAAAATGTTTTGAAATATTTTGGAAGACTAAGGAAGGAATATTAATGAAATAGTTAAGGAAGGTGTATGTGCATTTATGAATAAGAGATTGAAAATAGATCTTGAGCAATTTGATCTCATGTGTCGATGTAAAAGGCATTTATGCCCAGTTAATGAAAGTAGGTAGATTTAAAATTCTAGATTAGACAGTTTTAAGAACAGGAGGGAAAACAACTATAGACACCCTCATCTTTGTATCATTGTATCAATCATAATTAGATCATTAAGCACATTAGAATAGAGAAAGAAAAGGGAGATTTGTAGTAGGGATTTGAGAAGAAGAACTCATGTACAGGAGCTTTGAATTAATATATAAATATTTAATTCAGATTCATGGTGTTATGATGTTTTCTGTTTGTACATGCCGAATGGTTTGCTTACAGTTGTTTTATGCTCTCTGTTATGCATTTTATTTAGTAATGTGAATGTTTGAAATATGAGAGAAAGAGAATGAGTTTCAATTGTTTCTCATCCTGAGCGAGAGTTCCTGTAAGGAAGTGCAATGAAAGCATCCGCAAGGTGTGCATTGAAAAGGTTAAGATTTTATCTCTGAAAACTTGGGAGGGATACCATTGTTCTCATTCTAGTAGAAGTGCAAGTGAAGCACAGGAGTCGTGCAAGGTGTGCACAGGATAGCTGAGTCCTTAGAAGTTGTTAACTAAGGTGGAAGAGAGAAAGACTACTATTGCAGAGAAGGTACATAGAGTCGAGAGTTCAAATACTCTAAAGTATTTGAAGAATTTTCCATAAGGAGTGCATGTAGGAGTCTCCTTGAAGGCCTGAGTTTGCGAAGAATACTCAGAAGGGTTAGGCCTTTGAATCATTTAAGAGAAAGCAGGAAGCTCAAGTCGTTATGCAGAAGTTACGCCCCAGAGAAAGATCACAGAGTCGATTTTGAGCCAGAGGTTCTTGAGGAGGAAATTGAATGGTCATAATTCTTTGAGGAGAACTCCCGAAATAGTGAGGACTATAGGATCCAGGAAAGTTGCAGGGAAGTTAAGCATTGGACAGACCCACCTTCAAAAGGAAGGATTTAACGTGGCCCCTTGATTTTGATCATTGGACCATCGAGATCATTTCGGCATTTTGGAGGTCATAAGTCTGAAGTGTGGACGAAATATTTGGTTGATCAAATCCCCGAAACGTGAAAAGAGTTTTTGTGTATAAAGGTGAAGAATGACGAGGTTGAAATTTTGGAACTTTGGAATTCGGGGTTTCGGAGGTCCTGAGGACGAGTGATTGGGACACAGCGGGGAGGAAATATCGAAATCACAAGTCGCAGCAAGATATTTGTAAGAATTTCGAGCAATGACATTTCGGCATTGTTGTTGATGAGTAGAGTGCTCCACATAAGAAGCTCTGAAATCGCGAAACGCAAAATACCTTTGGAGGAGCGTTTCGACATTTTGGCATTTCGGGATCCGGGATCTTGAGGAGACAGTGATTTGGAATTGAGAGTTTCAAACTCCTGGTTCATGAAATCCCGGGGGAAGAAAACCATTTCAGCATTTCGGTAATTCAGGGTCCGGAAGGTAGAGGAGGTAAAGAGTTCGAGATCAAGCATCACGAACTCCCGATACGTGAAATCGCATCAGCCGTTGGATCAAGGAGATATCCACAACCGTTGATCTCCTTGGAAGTGCGATAGCAACATTTCGATATTTTGGGGTTCGACATACCGAGATACTGATGACAAAAAGCGAGAAACAGTGAAGGGAAAATCCCAAAGTCGCGAAGTGCGATAGGACTTAGAGTGGACTTTCAGGATTTTGGTACTTCGGATTTTGGGACTCCGGGAGTCAAGAGGTAGAGCTTCACATCAATGAAACTCTCGAAATCATGAAGAGTAGAAAGTCGAAGTCAGTGGCGAGAACTGTCTAGTGTTTGATATTTTCGGGTTCTGGAGGTTGAAGAGGTAAGGCGCTCGACATCACGATTCATGAAATCGCGAAATCCGGTATCCCGAAAGGAAAAGGGGAAAGTCCCAATGACAATTGGGTGTTGATCGTGGAGTTCATACCGGTGCAAATATCACGTGAGCATAACTCAGAAGGACCTGTGAAATTCACTCAATTGGGTGTGTAAAGAATTTCTGAGAGGAAATAAAAGAGCCAGTCAGACTCTAAGGGGCCGAAATTGAAAGATCCTATGCGGAACTTGATTTGAGGGTTGGGGGTCTGTGCCACGTTGTAATTTCAAGAATATGTTGACTTTGATCATTTTAAAAAAATATGAAATTAATATTAAAAATTATCAAAAAATACAAGCCACAAGAAAAAGGGGTTCTCTACAAGTATACAAGTTTTTGGAATGAAATTCTATCGTTAAGATACTCAACACCTGCATGAAAAAAACATATACCTTATATTTTGTTGGAAAAACAAGATACCGTTGTTAGAAAAAATAAATTCAACCAAGTTATTCACAATGTTTATGAATAAAAGTTGTATATCCGGAAAGCTAATTCAATTTTCTACATTTCATCTTCTTACACCATATTCAAATTCATTGTAAACGTACCTTGAATAATCCCTCCAATTTAACTTTTTTTTTTCTAGGTCTGCATTGCCACTAACACGTCATGAGAGACCATCATTAGCTTGCACTCACCCGTATGTATGCCATCTTACTATAAGGAAGAGTTTAACATTGAAGAATAAAGGAAACACTAGGCTAAGGATCTAGCCATGGAGAATTCCAAAGAATCTAATTTGTTGAGAAAGTTCTTGGGGTGGGATGCTTCCCTACAAAAAGCACAAAATGTTACTATAGATGAGTGTTGGAAGAGGATGTAGAAGTGAGAGAGGAGCTTGTGAGAGAAAGTGGCCACCAAAAATAACCTAGGAACAACTTATGATGAGAGACCAAAGATGGAGTAGAGCCAAGGGAGATAGGTATACAATACTTTTGATCCAGGTGGATATCAGTGGCCACCCACCTTTTCCGATTGGCTCAAAACAGTTTTCTGGCAATTTTGACAATTTACTATTTTTAGCAGTTTTTAACTTCCACAGCCATTTTGAGGGCCCAAATGAAGGTTTTTCGAGATTGAGGTTATCAATGATATTTAAAGGAATGATTGAGCCCCCAAAATGAATCTCCTCGACAATACCTTTCCAACAAGGTATCATATGCCTAAAACGAAGATCATATGCAAAAGTTACGACCTCAGGAAGTTGATGTACTAACTAACTCAAATGCCTCCCACATGACTTTTGGCGCTTCATCTCCTAGGGTTAAGTTTTTGGATGTCTAGGGTTTTTGGCATTCCTTCTTGTTGTAAAAAGGCCTTCAGAGCCTCATTGTAATCATCTTCTTGTGAATGCGAGTAGCCGCCACATCTCTTCTCAGAGATAAGCTGCCACCATTCTAGCAAGTCTTTCACTTTGTATTTTTACAGTCTCTCTACATTTATTTCATTAATAGAAATCGTTTATTATTGTATATCTGTGTTTATGGTTACATCTATGATATATTTCTGTTATATTATTGGATATACGCGATATCTCTGTGCATTTCTTTATTATATCTCCGCTCTCATTTTGTGCCGAAAATAATCCGGATCAACTTTGGTGTGTGTGGTGGGAAGGTGGCATCCAAGAAAAATTAAATGATGCTTAACTTAGTAGTTTGGGTGGGCAATGGGAGAGGAGAACTGGATATATTAAATGTTTTTGAAGAGAATAATGTTGGATAGGCATTAAGACAAAATAACTACATGAATGCAAGAGCAGTTGGGATGGAGGATAAACCTCAATGAACCCAAACCTAGAAATAAAAAAGATTAAAAAAGATGGTGTTGGCTAAATGTTCTACCTTTTGAGTTTTTTGTCGAAATCCGACGATGTAAATTTCGAAAAAATCGCTATTTTTTTTGTTTAAATTGCATTTATGAATGCATTAATGGATTCAACTTGCTGAAAAACCACTAGGCCACTCGGAATATACAAACTTAGTCACTCAAATCTGCAAATCCAACCATTCATCACCGGATTTCGGGCAAAATCAAACAAAAAAAGTTGTTGAAAAACAACCAAAAGATAAAACGTTTAAATTACTGAAAAATAAATTACCTATATTTATTCATTTAATCAAAAGATCTTTTATAGTTTACTCTCAAACTAAACTAATTGAATTGATTAATTGAAACAAACAATAAACTAAACACACATATCTGAAAAAATTTATAATGTATATAAACATTGAAAAGATTGAAACAAATGATACATAATGCAATTCATAGAGCTCAATCATTAAAATATACAACTACTCTATTGAATTTCTTGGGGAATATGTTATCATGAGATGGTGCCCTTAAGGGTGTATTGAGATAAAAGAAACCCATGTTTCCTATCATGTTTGACATAATACAAATTGTATAGATATAATATTAGTTTTTTCCCAACAACCCATGGAGTTATCCTCAATAAAATTCAACACGCTGAATTTTAATGCCATAAGAATGCATATCATGCCAAAGCATAGGTGACAATTAGCTCTCCATGTCATGTGGAAGGCGAGGCAGCTCTACATGAATGAGAAGCTTAAATTCAATTTATTCATTCGGCTAATTATCCATTTCGATGCGCTTCATGCATATATACATGTCAAAATAAAAAAGGGTCTGTTAATTTTTAAAGTTCTAGACTCCAATTTTTTTAAAATTTTATGAATAATGTAGGATCTTGTATAATTATAATGAAAGTTTTTTTATTCAAAGTTTTTTAAGTCTTCAGTATAAAAAGGTATAAAAGAGATGTGGAATTGCCTTATGAAAATGAGACTTTATAAAAGGGGTATATTGATTTTTAAATGAGACTTTATAAAAGGGGTATATTGATTTTTAAATTTCTAGATTCCAATTTTTTTCAATTTTATGAATAATGTAGGATCTTGTATAATTATATTAAAAGTTTTTTCATTGAAAGTTTTCTAGTCTTTAGTATAAAAGAGATGTGGAATTACCTTATGAAAATAGACTTAAAAATAATAAAGTATTAATAAAAAATATTATTTTAAAATTTATCAATTTTGATGAATAATGTAAGATTTTGTATAATTATATTGAGAGTTTATTTTTACACTTTAATATAGAAGAGATATGGAATTCCAATTTTATATGAAAGCAATATTTAAAAAATAATAAATTATTAAAAAAACATTATTTTAATATTTATTAAAAAAAATCTATTTTATTAAATTTTAAATAAAAATAAAATTGTATAATATATTATATAAAACAATATTATGCATAAATAATTAGTCAAAAATATTATAGGTAAATAAAAAAATACTTTTAATTTTGTTTACATTTTAATATATAAAAAGATTTTTGAGATTTTTTTTTTTATAAAGTAACAAAATGATACTAGAAAATAAATTTAAATAATAATAATAAATAAATAACATACCTTAAAAATATATATATAGTTTTTAGGTATGAAAAAAATTGTGTCCTAAAATTTAAAATATATTTATTTATAATAATAATAATAATAATAATAATTAATAAATAAATAAATAACCTATAAAAATAGAGTTTTTAGATATAAAAGTATTTGTGGATTTGTGTAGTAAAATTTAGAATACATTTATTTATAATATTTTTGTTTTGCAGGGCCTATGTTAATTACAATAGGCGTCCCTATATATTGGAATTGGGGTTCCAAAATATTAACTATATAATTAATAAATAATAAGTTGGATGGTCCAGATTTAATAATTCTGGAATATTTTTTGTTTTCCTCAAAAAAAAATAAAAAAATGAAGCATGAGATTAAACTAAAACCCTACATAGTTGCAAATTCGTTGCTTCATTTTTTGAGTATTATTTTAAAGAATTGTTAAGAGGTGTCTTCATCTACATGCCACGTTTGCATGCTATGGCCATAAAATAATCATGGCCAAATCTCCCCAAAAAAAAAAAAAAAATAATAATAATAATAATAACGACCAAATGTCTGTTTGCTTCTGTTTGCTTTGGCCACGTTTAGATGGTGGGCATCGTTGGGATGGCATTTAGGTTTTGGAACAGTTTCATGGTAAAAAAGATATCATGAGAGAATGTAAACAGATCGATTCATTCCACACCTTATAAACAGATCACAGTCATTGTTGTAATGGTGTAATTGCTCTAATGGTGTTCGATTATCGATACTGCACATGGGAAACTAAGCCCCACGTTTTATAACAAATATTGTAAGGGTGTTGTCAATAGAATAAGATGCAGTGAAGCAGAGAGAAATGCATGGGGTCAGTCCTCCGGTTCAAACAATCAGGTCTTTCCTCAAACCGGGAAACCACGAACCTAGTTACACAGGTAAACAATAAATTCTTTGCTCTTTAATAGTAGCTTCTTCCTTAATTAGTTCAAGGCCATTAATCTCATTAAAGGCGCTGATATATAATAAAAGAAGGGACACCTTGCTCAAGAGTACGGTGGTGGGACAGTGCAAAAGTCGATTCCAGATAAACTATTCCATATAGTGTTCAAGTGTTCGATCCCTTAATGGAGGCAACGTATTTTGCTTTTGCAAGAAAAGTATGGTAGGATTTATAGAGAGATTTTTCTCGAGTTATACAGAGATATATCATGACCGATTGTTCCTGCTGAGCTTCATCTTATCAATTTTGGTACTTACGTTGGCAAGGGGGAGATGAATGTGAGTCTCAGCTTCAAAGTTTAGTGCATGGACTGTTGAACCATAGATCATTACAGACTTCTTCTCACACAGTTTATGGTATGCCCCCAATATAAGTTATATAAGTTGAGAAAGTCATTTCTATACAGATTACTTTAGATCCTTTATAGTTTGTATACAGATAAGGTTAGATCTTTTTTTTTTAGTTTATACTGTTAGATAATAATCATTTCATCGCTGTATAAACGACATCTGTGACCGTCTTGACCCTTCAAGACTTGAGGATTAAGCACCGTTTTAACTGGTTTTCCCTAAATTGTTCAAGCGGTGGCCACCTTAACCTTTGAAGGTCAAGAGATACCATTACCACCTTAATTAAATATTTTTTTTTAAGATCAATGGGGCATTTTGGTTAGTGTTTATATAAATACCTGAAACGGATTGTAATGGTGTGTGTTTGAAAGCACATTGAATATAATTTGCTATTTTGTATTCTGAGGTGTTTTCTCCGTTTATACTTTGTTTTTATTGAGTTTGTAAACTCGTCTCATTCCTTATCGAATTCGCTATATTGTTTTCAATTTGAGTAAACGTTGTAATTATTTGGTTCCTCCGATTGTGAATTGATTCGAAGCATAGTTGTTCGGGGTTTCTTTTTCGAGTCATCCGTAGGCTTGTGAGATAGACCCACTCAAGTTCAAAACTCCGAACCCTAAGTGTTGGGCACACAGCCTGTTCGCATTTCATGATTTGGGAATAATTGTTTTATTTTTTTTTTTGTTGTGTTGTGTTGGGTGTTCATAAATGCCGAAACCCGAACTCTGATTTTCCTTCGTTTTCCACATTTGGTATCAGAGCCTGCAGTCCATCTTTTTATTGCTTAGTTCAGTGCAAATAGTTCCTCTTGGTGCCTAATTTTACCCTCTTATTTTCTTGGGCGAAGGTTTATTTGATTCCTTTCGATTTTTATTTGTAAATGGTTGCGTCTGGTAGTAGTTCTTCTTAGGTTCAGGTTCCTTTCCTAAGCGAGAAGTCATATGACTCTTGGTATATTCGAATGAGGACGATTTTGCGTTCTTAGGATTTATGGACCTATGTTATTCATGGTTATGTTGAGTCACTTGATGCAACAACAGAATTGGCTCTCTCTAATGTTGACTGTGTTTTGTTGAAGGAAAACATGAAAAAGGATAACAAGGCTCTTGGATTAATCCAGAAAGGATTAAATGAATCCATTTTTACGAATATTTCTAGTGCTGCATCTTCAAATATGGCTTGGGCCATCCTTGAAACCTGTTACCAAAGTGTTTTCAAGGTCAAGACAGTCAAGTTGCAGAACTTAAGAAGGGACTTCGAAAATCTGAAGATGAAGGATAATGAAAGTGTTGATACTTTCATGACTCAAGTGATGAGTGTTGTGAACCAGCTCAAGCAGTATGGAGATGATTTTGAGAATAAGAAATTTATTGAGAAAGTGATGAGAAGTTTACCCAAGAATTTTGAACCTATAGTTGTACCCATAGAGGAATTTAAAGATTTAAGTCAAATGCATATTGATGAATTAATTGGTTCTCTTGTTGCTCATGAATCTAGGATATCTATATATGAAGAAGGATCAATGGAGCAAGATTTCAAATCCCAATTGCAAGTTACCAAAGGCAGAGGTAGAGGAAGGTCTTATAATTGTGGTACTTCTGGTCGAAGGGACAACATAACTGAATCAGTGTCTGAGGAGAAGTCCCAACAGAATCCTCCTAATTTAAGAGGGAGCAACAACAAAACCTGGTAGCAAGAAAATTAGAGGTATGATAAATCTAAAGTACAATGTTATTATTGTAAGAAGTTTGGCCATTTTTCTAACAAATGTTGGAAGAAGCAGGAAGATGTTGGAAAGCAGTCTGCACATATCACAAATGAGTATGAGGATGATCAACATCGTGTGTTCTTGACTTGTAATGTCACTCAGGAAAGTGCTAATGATATTTGGTTTTTGGATAGTGGTGCAGTAACCACATGACTGGTAATAAGGATTTATTTTCTTCTATTGATACTAGTATTCAGTCTGAAGTAAAACTGGGAAATGACTGTAAGGTTATAGTTAATGGAAAAGGTGTAGTTCCACTTTACACTAAGAATAATCAGAGAATAAATATTGATGATGTTTATTTTGTGCCTGGTTTAAAATGCAATCTTATTAGTGTTGGACAACTAATGGAGAAAAAGTACAGAGTGTTCTTCAAGAACAAGGTATGTACAAACTATGATAAATTACCCAACAAACAGTTGATTGCAAGAGTAGAGATGACCAAGAATAGAATGTTTCCACTTGTTATGAGAAATGATTTGAGTGGTTCTTTGAATGCTTATAAAGATGAAATTTTAGGTGAATCTTGGTTATGGCATTTGAGATATGGTCATTTACATTTTTGTGGCTTAGATCTATTACAGAAGAAGTAGATGGTAAAGGGGTTGCCTTGTATTCAACAACCTGCAAGATCTTGTGAGAGTTGTATACTTGGGAAGCATCACAGAGAGAAATTTGTTTCAGGTCTATCCTACAGAGCAAAAGATCCATTGGAAATTGTCCACACGGATTTGTGTGGACATATGAATACACCTTCTTTGAATGGTAGTGTTTATTTTATGAATTTTATTGATGATTTCAATAGGAAGACTTGGTTGTATTTGTTGAAGCAGAAATGTGAAGCCTTTGAAGTTTTCAAGAGGTTTAAGTCTATGGTTGAGAATGAGAGTGGTCGAACCATTAAGATCTCGAGGTATGACAAAGGAGGTGAGTATAAACTGAATGAATTCATTGAATTTTGTGTTTTTCATGGAATTAAAAGGCAGTTTACTGCTCGATATACTCCACAGTAGAATGGAGTGGCTGAAAGGAAGAATTGGACCATCATGAATATGGCTCGAAGCATGTTGAAAGAGAAGCATCTTTCAAATGAATATTGGGGTGATGCAGTTGTTTTCTCTATCTATATCTTGAATATAATTCCAACCAAGACAATGAGGAATCACGTACCTCAGGAAGCCTCAGACGGTAAGCCTTTCAATGTTTCTTATTTAAGAATTTTTGGATGTGTAGCATATCTGCATGTACCTGAAGAAGTAAGGAGGAAGTTGGATGACAGAAGCGAGAGATGTATATTTGTTGGATACAGTGAAGAGTCTAGGGAATATAGAATCTACAATCCCATCACCAAGAACTATGTAATCAACAGAGATGTTGAATTTAAGGAAGAGGAAGCCTGGGATGGAAGTATTGTTAAATCTGTTCCAGAGGGAGTTGTGTTACCCCATGAAGGTGATGATGGAGATGAGAAGTCTGAAGCAGGTGGATAGTTGGTTCCACATGCACATATGCCTGCAGCGAGAAGTCCTATAAGGGAAGCACCAAATATCATCCCATCTCAATTTAGAACTCCCAGAACTCATGAGCGTGGTGAGCCATCTGGACATGGTGGACATCAAATAGATTCACAGGTAAGTAGTGAATCGAATCCTACTTTTTCTTCATTGAAAAACATATTTAAAGGTCAAAAGACAAGAAGCCTAAGAGAATTATATGATCAAAACGAAGAAGTAGACGAGGTTTCAAATTTTGCATTAATGGCATGTGATCCTGTAAGTTTTGATGAAGCTTCTAAAGGGGATGTCTGGATAAAAGAAATGGATGAGGATATTGATTCCATTGAAAGAAATAACACTTGGGATCTTGTTGATTTACCTAAAGGTAAGAATAATATTACTGTTAAGTGGGTTTATAAGACTAAGTTGAATGCAGAAGGTGAAGTTGAAAATTATAAGGCTAGACTTGTAGCTCAGGGGTTTAGTCAGCAACCCGATATTGATTACAATGAATCCTTTGCTCCTGTAGCAAGAATTGACACAGTAAGGATGGTCTTAGCTATTGCAACTTAGAATAAATGGATCATGCATCGGATGGACGTTAAGTATGCATTCTTGAATGGATGTTTGGAAGAAGAGATTTATGAAAGACAACCTCTGGTTTATGAGATTGATAAGCACGGAGATAAAGTTTACAAGTTAAGGAAAGCTTTATATGGATTGAAGAAGGCATCCAGAGTTTGGTATAGCAGGATTGATGTGTACCTGATTAGTGTTGGATTCAGCAGAAGTCCAAGTGAACCAACTCTGTATACAAAGGTAAACCAGGAAGGTAAAATGTTGATTGTATGTCTGTATGTTGATGACTTTATTTTTACTGGAGATCTCTCTGTAGATGATTTTAAAAATGCCATGAAAACAAAGTTTGAGATCACTGATTTAGGATTGATGTAATATTTCCTTGGAATTGAAGTGGATCAATCTGATGATGGAATTTTCATTTGTGAAACTAAATATGCAAATGAAGTATTGAAAAGGTTTAGAATGTTGAATTTTAAACCAACTGCAACACCAATGACAACTGGTACTAAACTTAGCAAATATGATGAGGGATCATATGTTGATCCAACTCTGTATAAGAAGTTGGTTGGAAGCCTTATGCATTTAACAACATCAAGACCTGATATTATGTTTGCTGTAAGTTTAATTTCCAGATTCATGGAGACTTCGAAGAGTACTCATTGGCAAGCATGAAAGAGGATCCTGAGATACATTGCTGGAACAACTCATTTTGGTATCCGATACACATAAAACTTGAAATTTGAGTTGATCGGATATAATGATAGTGATTTTGTAGGTTCCATTGATGATAGGAAGAGCACATCTAGTTATGTGTGCAGTCTTGGATCTGGAGCAGTGGCATGGGCATCAAAGAAACAACCCATAATGACTTTATCTTCTGTTGAGGTAGAGTATGTTGCAACAGCAGCAGCTGCATGTCAAGTTGTATGGATGAGAAGAATCTTGAATGAATTATTTCATGAACAATATGGTGCAACTCAGATTGTCTGTGATAATAAATCTGCCATTGCACTATCAAAGAATCATGTTTTTCACAAGCAGAGTAAGCACATTGATACGAGGTATCATTTCATTCGAGAGATGGTAAATGGTAAAGAAGTTTATGTTCATTTTTGGAGGTATGAAGAACAATTTGTAGACATATTTACAAATCCTTTGGGAAATGAATTGTTTAAAATTCATAGAGATAATATTGGGGTCTCTAAGCTATTATGCATTGTTAACATCAATCTTGTATTGCATGTTTCAGTTTGTTTTGTTTTGAAATGATTAAGAGGGAGTATGTTAGATAATAATCATTTCACCGCATGTATAAAAAACGCATCGGTGGTCGTCTTGACCCTTCAAGACTCAAGGATGCCTTAACTTTTGAAGTGAAAGAATATGCAAAGGAGAAAGAATAAAAAATGTACAGACAGAAAGTGAAAGGGCTTGATGATACAGCCTTCTAACTATTCACACAAGTGTATAGATTTACAATGGTTTACAGTCATGCGTAAAAGCATGCAGTCGAAAATAGAATAAAACTCTAACTCTCGTAAAAGCAGAAAAGCCTTGCATGTAGTGAGTAATTACTATTTCTAACACTCCCTCTTAATTATGAACGGGATTACATCATCCGCACTACCTATGCCTAAGTGTTGTCTCTGATACTCAAATGCAAGTTTTCCTAATGGCTTT
>ML808241.1:142143-157870 GCA_009831015.1 Picea engelmannii
TCTCCCAATATGAATCGCAGCACAGGTGGTGTTGACTAAAGAGTGCACTCGCAGCTCTTCTTCACATTTGATGACTGCGCTCTACACAAAGCACTCGCAACTCCAGCTCCCCGTGAGCTCTGACTCCCGTGGCTGTCACTCCCTTGCTCTGATACCATGAAAGAATATGCAAAGGAGAAAGAATAAAAAATGTACAGACAGAAAGTGAAAGGACTTGATGATACAGCCTTCTAACTATTCACACAAGTGTATAGATTTACAATGGTTTACAGTCATGCGTAAAAGCATGCAGTCGAAAATAGAATAAAACTCTAACTCTGGTAAAAGCAGAAAAGCCTTGCATGTAGTGAGTAATTACTATTTCTAACATGAAGGTCACGAGATACCATTACCGCCTTAATTAAATCTTTTTCTAAGATCAATGGGGCATTTTTGTTAGTGTTTATATAAGTACGGATTCATGATATTGTCTATGATAATAAATCTGCCATCGCACTATCAAAGAATCACGTTTTTCACAAGCAGAGTAAGCACATTGATACGCGGTATCATTTCATTCGAGAGATGGTAAATGGTAAAGAAATTTCTGTTCAGTTCTTCAGGTATGAAGAACAATTTGTAGACATATTTACAAATCCTTTGGGAAATGAATTGTTTAAAATTCATAGAGATAATATTGAGGTCTCTAAGCTATTATGCATTGTTAACATCAATCTTGTATTGCATGTTTCAGATTGTTTTGTTTTGAAATGATTAAGAGGGAGTATGTTAGATAATAATCATTTCACTGCATGTATAAAAAACGCATCGGTGGTCGTCTTGACCCTTCAAGACACAAGGATCAAGCACCGTTTTAATTGGTTTGCCCTAAATTGCTCAAGCTGTGGGCGCCCTTTGAAGGTCACGAGATACCATTACCGCCTTAATTAAATCTTTTTCTAAGATCAATGGGGCATTTTTGTTAGTGTTTGTAATGGTGTGTGTTTGAAAGCACATTGAATATAATTTGTTATTTTTTATTCGGAGGTCTTTTCTCCGTTTATACTATGTTTTTATTGAGTTTGTAAACTCGTCTCATTCCTTGATCGAATTCTCTATATTGTTTTCAATTTGAGTAAACGTTGTAATTATTTGGTTCTTCAGATTGCGAACCCGGTGCCATTTTGATTTGGAGCAAAGTTGTTCTGGGTTTTTTTTTCGGGTCATCCGCGGGCTTGTGAGATAGACCCGCTCACGTTCAAAACTCCAAAGCCCACAGCCTGTTCTAGTTTCGCCATTCATGAATAATAGATTTTTTTTTGTGTGTGTGTGTGTTGGGTGTTTGTAAACGCCGAAACTTGAATTCTTTTAATCTAAAATTCTAATCTGATGGCTAACAATTAAAGACGCTGGCATATTCTTAGTCGTCCTCCCAAATCAATGAATGTGATTTACTCTTCATAACTTCCTTGTATTTTTGAATGCATCCTTAACCTGTTTACTTTTTAACATTTATCTAATCATATTAAGAAATTACTGCAACACCGTATAATTGCCAAGTTTAGATTATTAACACGCACTATTTCAACTTCCTCCTCGTGCGTCTCTCCGCACGTTTCATATTAGATGGCTGGCCGACCCACCTATTGCATGAGCATAGAGCATTTCATAAATAATATATAGATGATTCAGAGAATATTCTTGGTAGTCCTCCAATAGTCCTCCAAAAATGAGGGATGAGATTAAAGTAAAACCGTACATTTGAGTCGCAAATTCGTTCCTTCATTTATAATTATTTTAAAATAATACGACCAGGTGTTTCCTTCCACTCACGTTTGGATGGTGCGTAAACTTGAGTTGCAAATTCGTTCTTTCATTTTTTAAGGATTATTTTAAAAGATTATGACTAGGTGTTTCTTCCACTTGCCACATTTGGATGGTGCGGCCATAAAATAATCATGGCCAGATCTACAAAAATATAATAACGGCGAGATGTCGGTTTTCTGTAGCCATGTTTGGATGATGGGCATCGGTGGGATGGTATTTCGGTTTTCGAACAGTTTCATCTAAAAAAAGTATCGGCAAAAAAGTATCAGTAGAGACTGTAAATAGATCGATTCATTCCACACCTTGTAAACAGATCGAATCGATACTGCACATGGGCAACTAAGCCGCACAATTAATAACAAATCTTGACCAAGGGTGTTGTCAATAGTTTAAGCTGCAGTGAAGCAGGCGGACGCGAAATGCAGGGGATCGCTCCTCAAGTTAATACAATCGAGTCGTTTCCTGGAACCAGGCAACCATGAACCGAGTTACACAATGGTAAACAATAATTTTTTTGCTCATTAATACTAGCTTCTTCCTTCATTAGTTCAAGGTCATTAATCTCATTGAAGGCGCTCATGTATATTAAAAGCAAATATATTAAAAAAGAGACACCGTGCTCAAGAATACGGTGGTGGGACAGTGCAAGGGTCAATCCCAGATGAACCGTTCCATATAGTGTTTGAGTGTTCGATCCCTCAACGGAGGCAACCTATTTTTCTTTTGCAAGAAAAGTATGGTAGGATTTACATAGAGATTTATGGTAGGATTTACGTAGAGATTTATGGTAGGATTTACGTAGAGATTTTTCGAGTTATACGGAGACATATCATGACTGATCATTCTTGTTGAGCTTCATTTTATCAATTTGGGTACTTTTGTTCGAATGGGGCATGAATGTGAGTCTCAGCTGCAAAGTTTAGTGCATGGACAGTTCAACCATAAGTCGTTGCAAAGTTTAGTGCATGGACAGTTGAACCATAAGTCGTTGCAGACTTCTTCTCACACAGTTTATGGTATGCGCGCATTATAACTTGATAAATTCGTTTTTATACAGATCACTTTAGATCGTTCATAGTTTGTAGACAGGTTAGGTTAGATTTTTTTTTAATAAGTTTATATACATTCCCTCTTAGTTTAGTGTACATAAAATTAGTTTATATACGGACTATATTTTGTTAATATGCTTACTTCTTTTGTTTAATGAAGTTTGTTATCTGTGCGAATAAAATATTAGGGTTTTGTTATGTTCGCTAAATAAAATATTAAGTTTTGTTATCTGCCAAGAATAATAGATTAGGGTATGGACTATATTTTGTTAATATGCTTACTTTTTTAGTTTAATGCAGTGGATCATATTAGGGTTTTGTTATGTTCGCAAAAAAAAAATTAAGTTTTGGTATCTTCCAAGAATAATAGATTTGGGTACTGACTATATTTTGAGAATAATATATTAGGGTAAGGACTATATTTTGTTAATATGCTTACTTCTTTCGTTTAATGAAGTTTGTTATGTGTGCCTAATAAAATATTAGGGTTTTGTTATGTTCGCTAAATAAAATATTAAGTTTTGTTATCTGCTAAGAATAATAGATTAGGATATGGACTATATTTTGTTAATATGCTTACTTCTTATAAAATATTAGGGTTTTGTTATGTTCACAAAATAAAAGATTAAGTTTTGGTATCTACCAAGAATAATAGATTAGGGTACGGACTATATTTTGAGAATAATGGATTAGGGCATGGACTATATTTTGTTAATATGTTTATTTTGGATCATATTAGGGTTTTGTTATCTGCCCGGAATATAATATTATGGTTTTGTTATATTCACCAAATAAAAGATTAAGTTTTGTTATCTACCAAGAATAATCGATTAGGGTAAGGACTATATTTTAAGAATAATAGATTAGGGTACAAACTATATTTTGTTAATATGCTTATTTATTTTGTTTAATGGAGTGGATTATATTAGGGTTTTGTTATCTTCACGCAATAAAATATTAGGGTTTTTATGTTCGCCAAATAAAAGATTAAGTTTTGTTATATGCAAAGAATAATAGATTAGGGTTTTGTTATGTGTGAGGAATAGGTGGACTGTTAGAATAAAAAATAACAGATAATAAAACCCTAATCTATTATTCTACCAATAACAAAACCCTAATCTATTATTCTTGGGAAACAACAAAACTTAATCTTTTATAATAACAAAACCTTAATCTATTATTCTTGGCCAACAACAAAACTTAATCTTTTATTTCAAGCACATAACAAAACCCTAATATTTCATTCTTCTCATATAACAAGATCCACTCGTGAACAAAACTTAATCTTTTATTTCAAGCACATGAAAAAACCCTAATATTTTATTATACCACATAGGTTTTGTTATCCTTGAGGAATAGTGAACTCTTAGAGTAAAAAAATAGCTCTATTGTTGTGTCTATTTGTTCTGGTATTTTTTGTTTTGAAAAATGCTTCATTTATTTTATGATTTATATGGGCTTTCACCATCCACTATTCACTTCTTTTGTGTCTTTATTTCTACTATCCATTTTTTCTGTGTCTTTAATTCAGATATGAATTTTTCAATTTATTTTATGATTTATATGGGCTTTCATCATCCACTATCCATTTCTTCTGTGTCTTTATTTCCACTATTCTTCTTCTGTGTCTTTATTTAAGATATATTAGAAATATTCTTTGGTATTGGTTTTGTTATCTGTTTGAAATAATAGACTCTTAGAGTAAAAAATAACTCTATTGTTGTTTTTATTTGTTATTATTTTTATTTGTTCTAATATTTTTTTAATTTGAAAAATGGTCAATTGATTTGATTATTTATATGGGTGTTCACCTTCCACTATCCACTTCTTGTATCTTCTATGGATGTGTTATTTTATAATATAATCATGTGCTATTTTATAATATAATTATGGTTTACATGCATTTGATTTCAATGTGCCTTTGATTTGATTTCAATGTGCCTTTGGTAATGTAACTTCGAATCTCTATTATTTAATTTTTTATTTTTTTTAATATAAAGCATATTTTTTCCTCTAAAACTTTTCAAAGTGTAAAAGTTATTTGAGCCTGGTAAAATTTGAAATGTAGTAACATATAATATATTTATGTTTCACATGGATTTGAGTTCCATGGTGCTCGGTAGATTTTGAATTAAAATTAAAATGTGATAACTTCTAACATATAATATATTTATGTTTGACATGGATCTGAGTTCCATAGTGCTTGGTAGATTCTGAATTAAAATACAAATGTGCTAACTTTTTCTTCCAGTAATAAATTAACATTGATATATTAATATTTTCTTAAACTGTTTTAGTTTGGTTAAGCTTCTAATCTTTTGATTTCCCATCATTGATAAAAGTAAGTAATAAAAACAAGGAGGTGCATAGGGTGATTTCTTACCTCTGGCCTCTCATCATTGATAAAAGTAAGCAATAAAAACAAGGAGGTGCATAGGGTAATTTCTTACCTCTGGCCTCCCATCATTGATAAAAGTAAGCAATAAAAACAAGGAGGTGCATAAGGCAATTTCTTACCTCTGGCCTCCCATCATTGATAAAAGTAAGCAGTAAAAACAAGGAGGTGCATAGGGTAATTTCTTACCTCTGGCCTCCCATCATTGATAAAAGTAAGCAATAAAAACAAGGAGAATAAAAACAAGGAGGTGCATAGGGTAATTTCTTACCTCTGGCCTTATATCTAAAATCGTATACAGGCTATAGGGGCCTTTCTCCAATGAGCTCTATGCACTTAAAAAGATTTACTTCATCACCGCCTTTACGAACTCGAACTCACTCCAATCTGACCGAATACTAATTGATAATTATTGGAGCCAAAATCTTTGCAAAGAAGCCAGATGAAAAGTTGTCTGCCCCAGTTAAATACTCATTTTGGGATTCCAGAGCTTTGGATTCGCTTCATGTTTGCATTATCTAAAAACATATTCAACCTATCTTCGGGAGCATTTTTTTCTTATTACCTGCTATTCATCGGACCATGCCACTTGAGTAAAAGTTTAGAATAGCACCTCAATTATTTCGGCATTACCAGCAATTACATGTTAAATTGAATATCTGGATAGACAGATATGCTCTGCGAACTTTAACTAATAACTAGCTAAACAACCTATTTCTATCAATAACATTAAAATTCATTTTATTTAAATAAAGTCAATAAGAGGAATTAGAAAAGAACGAAGGACAGTATATAGATACACCTACTCACCGATAACGGTGCGGTGACGTTGCAATTATATCTGTGGATAAAACTCAAGACCTCCAACGTGGAACTTAATGAATGCAGGTTTCGGCAGAAAGTATTCGTTCACGTGGAATTTGGCCTGTGTAGGGTGAAATTTGTCCCACTTGTTGAGATGATAAGAGTCTAGATAACAGACGTCAGGCTGTTCTTCCATCAAATTCGAATTCATTTTTCGT
This sequence comes from Picea engelmannii, assembly GCA_009831015.1. Classification (NCBI taxonomy): domain Eukaryota; kingdom Viridiplantae; phylum Streptophyta; class Pinopsida; order Pinales; family Pinaceae; genus Picea; species Picea engelmannii. The sequence continues at coordinate 148,416 of ML808241.1, forward strand.
TGGCATTTAGTGACTGATATTAGTTAACGGCTGGTTCTAGGGATGATGTTGCTGTAGATCATGCAGATACTTATCATCTTCCCGTGGAAAGTCGGGCGCTGCAATAAACTTTTGACAATTTTGTAAGCACGAAAAGGTTGAATTTCATCCCCCTTTCTTTTCTTCTCTCATGGGTGGGGACCAACTGAGACGGATCACATGTAATTTTCTTTGCATGTTACAGATCAGTCACGGCTTTGTACTTGGCGTTCGCCGCCAAACTGCCAAAATGGTTGCATGAAGTTCACATGCATTTGTCTTTCCATGTTACGGACTGCCAACGGATTTGAACTTACCGTTGGCCGCCACGCTAAACCACCAACATTGAAGTTGAATGAAAGTTTGCAACTTCCGACAAAATCCTAACATTGAATACCGGACGACCAATAAATAATGGAAATCGCCCTATTCCTATCATTACTCTCTATATGGGAAACTAACTAAAATGAAATCGAGATATGACGATCCATAAATCACGGCAATCGCGCTATCTGTTTCTCATGAAAACGCGATATAGTCTGTCAAATATTAAAAAAAATCACGCCGTGATGATTAACGTCTACTTATGGAACTCTCTCTGTCCTCTATTTTTTTGCGGGAAAGTCTCTATTATTCTTTATTTTATTTTTATTAGGGATTAGTTGTTTTATTTTCTATTACAAAAATTACAGAAAAGCGTTTCTAAATTATTATAGTTGTAATGAAATAAATGTTAAAAATGTGGGTATTATAATAAATATTTTTAACGTAAGATTTAGTTTGACCATATTTTCTTTTTCAATCTTTTTAGTGTGGTAAATATTAAGAATTTTTTATATCTTTTTTAAACTTGTCATTCTTATTTTAATATTATTGTTTTTTCTTATTTTAATTAAAATATAAAGATATTTTTAATCTTCTATATTATGATTGATTAACTTCTTATAATAAACTTGTGATATTTTAGATTAGAGTTAATAACTTATTTGTAATATCTTAAATTTTTCTTACTATTTAATTTTTTATGTCATTGCTATTTTTCCTTAAATTTAGATTTAATAATATTTTTAATATAATGGTTATTTTGCATAGTGATCTCTTCCTAGATACTCGAAGCTTCTTATCTTCCATGTTGTTGATCTTGTGCCTCTTATCTTCCATGTTGTTTATTTTGTTCATGTACAAAGTCCCTCCTCATAGACATGTTCTCAATAGGGGAAATACTTGCATATATGAGGAGGATGAGATATGATATATTGATTTTAATTTTAAAAGTGTAAGTTATAAAACACTTTTGGATTTTCTCTAAGATTATCTAAATACACTATAACCCCAAACATCACAACCATATAAAATAACATGAGTAATAACAATTGTTTTTAATCCATACTAAACTTTCCACCTTTTATTTATCCAAATCGTTCACTAAATGTTATTATATAACATAGATAATAAGATAGTAACTACTACTAAAAAGATTATTGCAAGAGATCTAGCCTTACTATGTGATGAAAATACAAAATGTCAAATCTTATTATGCCGTATAAATAATTAAACCTTGAATGATTGACTAAATACCATAAATAACTGGTACCAAAGTATTTTAGCCAACTACTTTCTACCATAAATAAAGTACACGTGCTGAGAATTGCCTATTTTATAGAGTTTTATATAACTTTGAACAGAAGAGAGATAAATACTTTTAAGAATACTTCTTTTTATACAATCACCAAATGCTCCTCTATTTGATTAAGAATAATTCTTGTTATACAATCACCAAATGCTCCTCTATTTCATTTAGTTTTGTAATGTACATTAAGTATTCAACCATACACTTTAAATTAGATTGTGGTTCAAAGGCCATTTTTGGAAGACTCGTGACACATTAAGAGATTTCAACTAGTTTTATATAAATATTTTCTCTTCAATCTCAAATAAATACGTTCACAACAGCAGTGTTATTTTGGAGGATTTAAGAACTGGTAAAAATAAATTTTATTATATAAAGTTATTTGTTTATGGGTAAATGTTTTTTTTGATGTTTTATTTTTATAAAATTATTGATAATTTTTTTAATTTTTAAATTGTATTTTTGAATGTATAAATAAATTTAGTTTCATACAATCTCAACTACTCAAATATACAGTTTAAACCACTTTAAACCACTTAATTAAATTGATGAAAAAAAATATTAAAAATTAATAAAGTAGGCTATTTCAATAGAGTCAGAGAAAAGGAAAGCATAGGATTTTCCTTGGCTTTCACTAACAAGCCGACCAACCAGCCATGTGGCTCCACCTTCTTTACATGCATAGTCCCCACCTCAAGACCAAACTTTTATGTTCACCGGAACTTTGTACCGCACGAACACATGCTCAAGAAAGTGTTCACTGAGAGAGTACAGTGAGCTTCTGAAACTCACCGTTATCACCACCGACGATCCTCAAAATCATAACTCTTGACGGAGTTTTCACTGTTCAATAATCCAACCACGGTTTGAATTCCAACCCGACAATGTGAATTTTGAAAGTTATAAGTGGTCATCCCTTATTCTATGAGTTTAGAGTAAAATGCACACATTCAATGGAATAAACCACATGATATGCATGCACTCTTCATATATCTATGCAACTAAATAGACACTGGTAACTGTTTCATGAATATTTGATTTCGACAGCTGCTTGAATATGGGACATATTGTACATCCACTATAACTACATGTGGACCACTTGTCCTTCCACCATTAAAGCTTATCATGTAGCGATTGAGTTCTCTGTAAATACCTATCCCCTAGATTAGGGTATCCAGCGAGAAACTTTATAAGTTACTACACTTTATTTTCTCCTCCTGATTTGTGATATATATAGAACAAATCTATATCTTAGCACAAAGTCTCTCAGCGGGTAATTCATCTTTCGAATTGATTTGTAATTGTGTTGTCATGAATTCAGTACCTGAAAAGATGGGGAAGCCTCGGGCTCAGTTTCTGAAGGAGATAACTAAGGCCATTCGCAGGTTTGCCAATGTCGATAAGGCAGTTGGGTCTGTACTTTCTCCGAAGAAGAGGTGGTGTTTTGCATTTGAAGATGAGATCACGCAACCAGGAACTGGTCTTCCAAAAGATGTACCCAAAGGGCATTGTGCAGTGTATGTTGGCAGCGAACGAAGTAGATTTATAATTCCTACCACTTATTTCAATCATTCAGTTTTCAGGGCATTACTGGAGAAAGCGGGGGAGGAATATGGCTTTGAATACGAAATGGGACTCACCATTCCATGTGAAGAAATTGTCTTCAGGCATCTTACTACCATGTTGAGGAGGAAAAAGAAAGCACGGCTCAAAACAATGGAAGTCGATGAGCTCATTGGTTTACATTGCCGCAAAGAGTCCAGTTGCAAACAGGGGCCTTTATAATCTGACCAAATGCACTCACCCAAATGGAAAATTGTTGAATCTGCAGCTTGGCTTTGATTATCATGAGAACGCTTTTATACTCTCTTCGAGATTTCCTAGAACTGATTTCAATCATGCGTTAAGGTTCAATCATGCGTGAATGACGACGCCCTGCCTGCGAACAGCCCGAAGATGTGTCATAAGTAATAGGGTTGTATACAATTTGCCGGCTGTGACAACGGCCAAATTATCAGCATTGCCTTTGTAAATGCCACTTACTATACTGAATCATCTTCTTTTTAAGTGGCATTATCATTCGATGGAAGGAATAATAGAAAGGGGCTGTGAACAAATTAATACAAGATTTATTTACAGCAAAACTGTTATAAAAATTCAATATTTTTCCAAAATATGAACAATATTTTTCCAAAATTTCAACAATTACTTCCTGTCTATTCTGTTCTTAAATGTATAGCTTTAAAACTAATTACTTAGTTTCTTTATAAATTAAAATATTATTTTATTAAACAAACTATTTTGGAAAACATTAATATTTTCAGAAGTTTTTGGATTCATATTCTCTGTGGGCATTCTTCTTGCTTCCATCCCTTCGATGACAAATTTAGTGTGATTTGATTTTTTTCTTGCTCAGCCCCATGCTAGACAATGCCTTCTTCCATACTTATCTTTCGATTAATTTCATAAGAGAAAACTACTTTACTACTTTCGTGATTTCAAAACAACCAGGGATTTGTTGTAATTAGAATTTTGAAAAATTTTCATTGAATTTTGTTTCTATTTCTTCTAGGCTGTCACTGTTACTTTCTAATATAAGTTGCACTATATTTACTTGCCCTTAAATTTATCTGCGTGACCCTTTAATTTAGTCAACTATCTTTGTAATACCTGCATGTTGAGTGAGTTTGTGTATTCCTAATCCTTTCTCCCACCCAGACACACGGGGTTATTATGATTAACACTTTTTCCTCTTTTTCTTTTGGTTTTTTACAAATCTATCCCTTCACATCTTTTTTATCAGTTTGTTCTTTTCCAAACCAAAATAGTGTTGGATTGTTGTGCAGAGTGAAGACATTTTCGTTTGTAGGTTTCTGTGTGTGGTACTGATTTACCATGACCCTAAATCTATTAAAATGTAAAATTTTTACTAATAACTCGACATACTTATCAAATTAAATTCTTGTGTTTTTATAATTCTCGTCACAAAACGTGTTGTTGGAAATTGTTCCCTTTAAACGAACTCGTATTCAAATCTCCACTTTCTCACTGTCCAGGTCGTTTAGCTGTACAGAGCTTGCATTCAGAGTTGCACGTGATCAATGCTCAAGCAGTATAATTGCTGTAGCATGTTAATCAGTATCTTTATGATTGAATTCATGTAGCATGTTAATGAGTATGAAATAATATCAAAGAGGAGCCAATATTAGGATGAAAAAATATCAATTTTGAGTAAGACATTCTGAATTTCGCTTGTATTTCTTCTAGCCTCTCACAGTTACTTTCAAATATAAGTTCCACTATGTTTACCTGCTCTTAAATTTATCTGCATGCGCATTTAACTTACTCAGCTGTCTTTGTATTACCTGCATATTTAGTGAGTTTCTGTTTTCCTAACCATTACTCCAACCCAAACACACATGCTTATTATGATTAACACTCCTTTTCTTTTGATTTCTTTACAAATCTAGCCCTTGACATCTTATTTACCAGTTTGCTTTTCAGTGAAATCTAGCCCTTCATGTTTGCATTGTCGCTCATTAGAGATGATTTTATTGTCGCTCTGGAGATGATTTTATTGTCGCTCATGGATATAATTTTCATCTTCCTGTGGAATGTCGGGGGCAGCAAAATTATTTTAGTATTTTAGTCCCGAAGAGGTTAGTTTTTAACTGTGATGTCTTTATTTTTTTAACCATGGGAACAACAACCTCCCAAGAGTATATCCAACAGCCCGCAAGCCAGATATACCAATAACTTGTGACTCAGCAGGGGCCGAGACGTCCCGAGGCACCACCTAAGTGCTCAAAAAGTGGTGAGCTTGGCTCAGAACGGTTAATTAGGCAGCGACCAACGCCCATGTTCTACGCCGCACCCACAACCTTGTCTGTGATGTCTTTAACCCTCTTTCTTTTTCTTCTCTGAAGGGTAGTGAGTCAGAGACCGAGTGTGACGGGTCACCTGTATTTGTCTTTCCGTGTTACGGACCGCCCACGGCTTTGTACTTATCGTTGGCCGGCAAACCTTCAAAATGGTTGGCCGCGGCCCGCCACTATAACGCATTTTCAAGGTTCTCTCTCATCTGAAGTTACGTGAATGCTTGCAACTTCCGACAAAAACCTAACTTTGAATACCAGACGAACAATAGATCATGGAAATCGCCGTATTTCTCTCATTACATGAATTCTTGCAACTTGCGACAAAAACCTAACTTTGAATACCAGACGAACAATAAATCTTGGAGATCGCCCTATTTCTGTCATCCCTATCTGTGTCGGGAGGTAACTGAAATGAAATCGATATATATTGTGGCAAATGTTAAAAGAGATTCACGCAAAAACAAAGGAAAACGGTGGAGAGGTACTGAACAATTTATCAATTAGTAGTACAGATTGATTCCAATTTTATATTTATTTGAAACAAATTCACGCCAAAACAAAACAAAACTGTAGAGATGTGCAGAAGAATCAATCAATTCGCAGTACAGATTTATTTTAGTTTTATATTTATTTATCTTCGGAAAAATTGATGGAAAAATGTAGATGTAGAGTTGTGAACTTATGTTTAGTTTGACTTATTATAGAATGAAATTTATTTATTTATTAATTTAATTTAATTTATTAAATTAACATATTACTGAGGAATAAAGATACAGAATTAATTGGAGATGTTATTATTTTTAATAAAGTATCAACATATTGAACATATTGTAATTATAAATTTATAAAATAAAATATGATAAATAAACAAATAGTTGAGAAATTGTTTTAGAAATTAATAAGAATATATCTCAAAACTTGGAATAAAAAATGTGTTTCTAGTCAATAGTATTGTAAAGGAGTACTATTTTCATTTATCAAAAGGCTTCTAACCATAAAAATAAAACATTTTTTAATGTATGAGTTCACAAATAAAGTCAATTTTAAAATTAAAAATTAAAATTGTAATTATTTATTCATTTGATGACTAAAATAAACAATGAAGGTGATAATTTTAACTAATATTTATCAATTCATTTTCTTTAATGGTTGTTATTAACTTGGATAATATTTTTTATTAAAAAAATATTTTTATTTTATATAAATAACTAATAATTGATTTTTCATTTTTAAATAAGTTTAAAATTATTTTTTCCAATAATAATAAATAAGTATTAAGTAATTAAATTGAACAAGCTTAAAAACAAAAAAATTACATAACAACACATTATGTGTACAGTTACTATTAACATTATATTCCATTCCATATACATAGATTTGACTTTGTGTTAAGAAATAAAATAGGTCAGTCGTTTCAATATATAATATAGAATTAAATTAACTTATTAAATTTTGTGTTTTTTTCTCTATTAAGTTAAAATATTTTTATGATAGTTATATAAAACTTATTTAATCTAATGAATGTTTACGTAAGATAGATGTCGAGATGGAAAGGTTGATGAATGAGATCCCCGAACTACGCCACCTTAGATATTCCAATGAGGTATGTCTCCTAGACACGACCAGGTACAATGCTTGATCTTAAATTAAATGATTGTGGTGGGAATACATTTGGTTTATATGAAATAATATAGTAAGAAACCATGAAAAAATAACCTTAGTATTGTAAACTTTTCCTTGGTCGAAAAAGATAAATAATGCTCGTCGAAAAAAGATAATCCTTCTAACGATTTTAGAAGATCCAGAATTTCATTTGTTTGTGTTTTCTTTTTCATTTTAGACATGAGCATTCCCACTGGATTTTCTATCAATCCACATCACAGGCTTGGGTATTCCCATTTGATTTTATATGATTGAAAAAAAAAAGACATTGCAAGTTGTTTGATATATGTCAGTGGATAAAGAAGCAAGAGGATCTAGATCATTTAATGAATTTATCTCAAAATGCAGTGTAGTGGTGGATGCATTTTTTATTAGAAGCACCGTGTGTTAAAAGAATTTTGTCCTAGTTGTTTGTACTCGTGGCCACGGATTCAATTGCTTCTCCTTGCTTCTTTTATGTAATTTACGGACTATTGATTTCTATCCCACAAGGACGTGCAAATCTGGGCGTTGTTTTGGCCCGTAAGGTGGGATGTTCACAATCTATGGTAATGCCAATTTACTGGTAGTTTTGTGGGATAGAAACTACCAGTAATGGCAACCACTGGCAATAGATGTGATTAACTAATAGCTGAATTAACCTGTGGTGGATGCTTAAATATTTCAAGGATGGTTTTATATTAATGTTATTAATAAGAATAATAAAAATATTGTATTTAAAATTATTTTAGTTGAAAAATGGCGATGACATGTTGGAATATATAATTTCTATTTATTTTATTAATATATTGAGAAGTAGACTTTATATTTAAGTGATTTTTGTGATTCTATTCTTAGGAGGTTGTTTGAGAGTTGGATTTGTGAGATTCTAGTGGTTAAGATATTTTCTCACCTCCATTTATCTTTGGAATAAGTTAGATCTGATAACAACTAGTAACCTCCATATAATAAAACACAAACCATTCTACAAGTATTCATTAATTCAATAGAAGTTGTTTGAGAGTTGGATTTGTGAGATTCTAGTGGTTAAGATATTTTCTCACCTCCATTTATCTTTGGAATAAGTTAGATCTGATAACAACTAGTAACCTCCATATAATAAAACACAAACCATTCTACAAGTATTCATTAATTCAATAGAACTTTGTGTGTGTTCAAAATTATTTGTCTCTACTCTCACATTTTCACATTCTGGGTGTGACTCCCGTGAGGAGAGCCCAGGAAAAATGGTTGTTTGCGTGTTCATCTCTTGTGCTGTGTATTTCGTGTTTGCGTGTTCATCTCTTGTGCTGTGTATATTGTTGTCTATTGTTGTGAGAACTTGGAGGAGATGTTGTTTGCATGTGGAGCTTTGTGCTGTGTATTTCGTGTTTGCGTGTTCATCTCTTGTGCTGTGTATATTGTTGTCTATTGTTGTGAGAACTTGGAGGAGATGTTGTTTGCATGTGGAGCTGAGACCTGAGCATAAAGAAGAATTGTCGTGAGGATGTGTGCGTGATCAGTAGCCCAATGCACGTAAAGGAGGAACTGGTAAAGAGAAGTGGAAAGGAAGAATATACCTGTGCATTGGCGTCAGAGAATTTTTTGAGAACAATTTGTGGAATTTGTTATTTGTTAGTTGTCATTAAAATCATTTTTTTTTGGTGATCCATGTGATCAACTTCTATGGTTTGAAACATAATCGTTGATTCACTGCAGAAGGGAGTCTGTTGTGATTTTGTTGTTGTTTGCAGTCTCAAACCAACAAAAGAAAAAAAGTGAGGTAAAAGATATCCACTTAGAGGAGGAGTTAAGACCTGCATATTGGCATCGTTGACCAAGAAATGGTGTTTTCCGTGATTGAAAGTAGATCATTTCTATGAATTTGTTTGTTATTGGAGAGTGGACGATTGACTGTTGCAGTTATTGCATAGGGTTTCATTTTAACTATGTGCGGGCCACGGGGAGTTGCTCGTAGAGTTGATTTGCAACATATATTGTTTTTTAAGCCTTTTTTGAACGTCCTTATTTGCAAAAATCGTGTGGAAGTCATCTTCTGTGGAAGCCAAAGGGCGTGAGCTCGTGTGAAATAAGATAAAATATGCGAGGCAAACAAACACGGTGAGGCTACGCTCACTTCTCGATTATTAAACGAAGATGGATTACATCCTTATATAGGAAAAGACTCTCCCGAGTCGGCTACATGCAAACCATAAGACAACTAGACAACTGACTATGAACTGAGAACTAACTCTTCTAACTGGCGCTTACAACTCGCGCTTATTACT